>PVKM010006883.1:0-43021 GCA_004027735.1 Carollia perspicillata | reverse complement strand
AAGAGTAGTGTGGGAAATGTAGAAGCTAAAGAACTTATGACACAGGGACATGAACTAAAAGGGGGGAGTGTGGGTGGGAGGGGGAGTTCAGGGTGGAGTGGAATGAAGGGGGAAGGGACAACTGCAATTGCATAATCAATAAAATACATCAAAAATGGTGCTGGGAATATTGGACAAATACTTTCAAAAAATAAAACTAGAACACCTTCTTACTCCATAGACAGGAATAAATGCCAAAATGATTAAGGCTTAAATGTTAGACTCAAAACCATAAAAATCCTAGATGAAAACGCAGGCAGCAAAATCTCGGGTATTTCTAATGGCAATGTTTTCTTCTGATATATCTCCTTGGGCAAGTGAAGAAAAAAAATAAATGGTACTACATCAAACAAAAATGTTTTTTCACAGCAAAGGAAATTATTAACAAAGTAAAAAGACAACCCATTGAATAGGAGAACATATTCAGCAATGATACATTTGAGAAGTTGTTAATAATCAAAATTCATAAAAAAATTAGAAAACTCAATACCAAAAAAACAAACAATCTAATTAAAAATGACAAACAACCTAAATAGACACTTCTCTGAAGAGGACATACAGATGGCTGATAGGCATATGAAAAGATACTCAATACCACTACTTATCAGACAAATGCAAATTAAAACCACAACAAGATATCACCTCACAAGTGTCAGAATGGCTATTATCAATAAATCAACAAACAACCAGTGTTGGTGAGGATGTGGAGGAAAGGGAACCCCAGTACACTGTTGGTGGGAATGCAGACTGGTGCAGCCTCTGTGGAAAACAGTATGGAGTTACCTCAAAAAATTAAAAATAGAAATACCTTATGACCTAACAATTCTACTCCTAGGAATTTATTCAGGGAAACCCAAAACAGTAATTTGAAAGATTATATATACCCCTATGTTCACTGCAGTGTTATTTACAATAACCAATATTTGGAAACAGCCCAAGTGTTCACCAGATGAGTGGATAAAATACTGTGGTACATTTACACAATGGAATCTACTATTCAATATTCAACCTTACCCTTTGTGACAGTATGAAACAACCTGGAGAGCATTATGTTAAGTGAAATAGGCCAGTCAGACATAAACAAGTACCATACAATTTTACTCATATGTGGAATCTAGTGGAAAAAATGAATTAACATGTAGAATAGTGACAGGCTCATAGACAGAAAACAGGCTGATGGCTGTCATGGGGTGGGTCTGGTTGAGGAGGGTACAGAAATGGAGTAAAAAAGAAGAGAGAAAACCCTCGAGAAACAGTGTGTTGCTTTCCTTGTGGGAGGTGGGTGGAAGGAGGTGGAGCAGTGTATAGGAGGGATAAATAGTGATGGATGGAGACTTGACTGGAGCAGTTAATACAAAAAACAATGAATATAGTGTATAGATTATGTGTTGTAGAATTATATGCCTGAAACATGTATAATTTTGTTAACCAGTTTCACCCACCATAAATTCAATAAAAACTAAGTAAAATAAAATAGAATGTTAACAATGTTGTTAAACCTAGAGCCATGAAATTATTACATCCAAAAGATTCTGTAAGTTTGTATCTTGGGAAAATGATAATACATTAAATTAAAATTGAGCATAGATGATTTAAGAATAACCTATTTGGTTTTGAATAATAATAATTGAAAAGAGAAAAAAATTAAATCAATAAATAGTATGTGTTCAATTTTCTGGTCCAGTTTTATTTTTATGTTATTGGACTTCAAACTTTTGAGAATATTTCAAGGCTTTAAAAGTTAAATAGGCATTTATCTGCCAAAATGTATCATCTCTTGATTTCACAGGATCAATTTATTTATATATTGTACCTTGGTGTCATATCTAAATCTTGGCTTTACCTGTTGAATCAGGAATAATTCAAAGGAGCAATTACTTAGCATGTATTACTCATGATTACATAGTAAAATCTCTTGTAAACAAGAATATTCTAGATTGTGAACATTAAAAACATTATTATAATCAAGTATATTTATATTATAACATATACAATATGAATATTTGTGAGAGAAATAAAAATAAAAGAGGGAGAAATGAAATTATACAAGTAAGCTTACCATCAAGCCTGGTGGTCCTGGAGGACCAATTGGCCCTGGTATACCAACAGGACCAGCTGGGCCCTGTTATAAATGAAGAAAATAAAATAAAAGAAAAGAAAACCTTCACTGTGTTATACAAAGAACTAAGTGGATGAAATTTAAAGTTAAGTAGTTGCCAGAATTCTGTTCTACATTTCTATAGCTCTGTAATATCATAACCATTGAAATATGTAAGAATAAATGGACTGAATAACTATAAAAAATTCAACTAGGCAGAAAGCAGATTTTAGAACACTTGTTGTACAGTGGTAGATAACAAATGTGGGGCAAACATATCATAAGGAAGTTTTAGAAAATAAAGTGATAAAGATGGGCTTTCAGTGGGGCTTTTATGCTAGAACAGGGAAGGGAAAGGCTATTAGTTTCAAGATGGTTTTTATAATTTTAAAATTAGAAAATAAGATTAAAGATGATAAGGGAGGTAAGAATTACAAACAAGAAATAAGAAAATGACAACTGTTGTGGAATACAATTTTGCATCTTAAAATCTTGAAAATTTGACTGCTTTGAAATCTAGCAATTCTACATCTATGTATAAATCCTGGATTATTTAAAAAAAAATCCCAAAGCAACACAAATATTCAACAATAGGAGACTGGAGAAACAAATTGTTGTATGTTTACACCATGAAATGTTTTGTGGAAGTGAAACTCAATTAAACTAGAGCCACATACAATCATATGGATGCACCTTAACATATAAAAAAGAAAAAAATGTAGAAAACCACATAAATATTATATTATTTTAAAAGAACTGGAAACCATTATGCTAAGCAAAATAAGCCAGGCAGTGAAAGACAAATACCACATGATCTCATCTTTAACAGGAACTTAATCAACAAAACAAACAAGCAAGCAAAATATAACCAAAGACACTGAAATAGAGAACAGCCTGACAGTAACCAGAAGGGAGAAGGGAGGGAATTTCAGGGGAAAAGGGGAAGGGTTTGAAGGAACAAGTATAAAGGACACATGGACAATAGCACTGGGGGGGCGGGGTAGAAATGGGAGGGAGATGGGGAGGACCTGGGGAATGGGCTAGGATGGGGGTAAAAGGCAGAAAACTGTACTCAAACAACAATAAAAATAAATCAATAAACAAACAAACAAACTGAAAAAAATAATAAAAGCAAAGCAAGATATTTTATGCTTTAGAGATATATGTATATATAGTAAGACTATTTTTAAGAACCAATGGAAAACACAAAATAGTTATGTCTTCAGAGAAAGCAGAAACCACAGGTTAATTAAAAGTCATTTTTAGCCCTGGCTGGTGTAGCTCAGTGGATTGAGCGCGGGCCTGTGAAGCATAGGATTGTGGTTTGATTCCCAGTCAGGGCACATGCCTGGGTTGCAGGCCAGTTCCCAGCAGGGGACACACAAGAGGCAACCATACATTGATGATATTTCTCTCCCTAACCTTTCCCCTCTAAAGATAAATAAATAAAATATATTTTTTAAAAAGTCATTTTTAATATTCTATTTATTACATGCTGTGCTGGGCTCACAGGTGTTCATTTGGTAGTTATACTTCTCAACATCTATATCTATATCTATATATATACATATATATATAGATATGGATATATACAGATGTGTGTGTATGTGTATATATATAAAGAGCATGCATTCTTTTGTAGTTTCAAATATTACATAATAAAATTTATAAAAGGTAAAGGGTAAGATTGAGAGTACTTAATAGCATATGGATGGGTGATACATATAATATTAGAAGGTAGTTTAAAAGAAGTCCCCAACAGGTTATCTTAGTGATCAAATATTAGAAAGTACTGTTTATTATTTTTGGGATCAATTGTCTTGAAATATAAACCTCAAGAAACTGACTTCTTAATCTATAAATATTCTAAATTTATTGCTGTTTCTATGCATACGTTATCTGCAGGCTAACATAATGTTTTTCTTATGATTATAATTGATACATACATTGTTCTCCTTCAGCCTAAAATATGTTCATATATTATCCATAACTAATAGTGTTATAAATGATATCTCCTAATATCTTAAATGGGACAAAAATAAAATCTGATTTTATTTTTAATCAGATCATTTACAATCATGAGGACTATTCCTGCTACTCTACTGATCCCCACAGTACAAGAATAAAAATGTAGAAGCCTATTTCTACTGCCAAACACCAAAACAAGTATTTCTGTGGAAATTGGATAGAAAAGTAAGAGAACAACGCAGTACTTCTTAAAATTCTCGATGGTCCAGATTGCTCTTATCTTCAGGTGGAACTTACATGCAATGTCTATCAAACTTTAGAGGATAATTTCTATAATTAAAGGCTGAAAAGGAAAAAATGTGATGCTGTGATGTGATTAAATCAGTATTGCAGAGAAGAAAATCACTGGATGCTTACTTGTACTCCAGGAAGACCTGGATAACCTGGATTACCCTTTGGTCCTGGCAGTGATGATATTATTATACTACCTGGTTCTCCCTGAAAGAAACCATCGATGAAAGTTATAAATCACAGTTATGCTACATAAAAACTACCAAGAGCACAAAAAATGATCTGAAAATTCAATTTTTCACGTAAATATCCTGGAAGATAAGGCAAACGCAGTAATTAACATGAATAAATTCACCTTTTAAAGGGAAGTGAGGAAGTGGACAGACAACACTCAACCACAATCAATTTATTAAGAACCTGTGGCACTTTCACTTATTCATTAAAATATTTATTAAATATTAATATTTGCAAAAAACTGTTAGGCTCTGAGTACTCAGTAGTGAAAAACATAAACAAAACCTCTGTTCTTATGGTGGTAACAATATACCGGGGAAATGGAGATCATAATATGACAACAAATAAGATAAACAAATGTTCCATTAAGGGCAATAAAGAAAAACATCAAGGTACATGATAAAGAAATAGTGGAGGATTAGAAAGAAATGATAATTATGTGATATGGCAGAGGTACTAATTATTGTTATAATGATAATTATATATCAATATACCAAATTAATATGTTGTACACCTTAAGTTTACACAATGTTATATGTCGAATATATTTCAATTAAAAATAAATAGAAAAGGAAATTAATTTAGTGTGAGTACTCACAAAAGGTCAATCTGGAAAAGTAACATTCAGGCTGAGAGCTAAAGAATAATGAGTCAGCCAGGTGAAGTTGGAGAAGGACTATTAGGTAGTAGAAATAGCATGTACAAAGAAAGGACCTTCAAAGGGAAGAATTTGGAACATTCAAACAATATAATGAAGAGTGGGGTCACTGGTGAGCCAAGGGAAACATAGTTTAAAGATACACCTGAAAATGTAAGCAGGGCCCAGAACATGCAGGTTGTATAGGACATAGAAAAGAATAGTAGATAGACTCTGTTAAAAGCAATGGGAAACTCTTGAAGGCTTATAAGCAGGAAGATTAAATTATTTATTTACATTTTTAAAAGATCATTCTTGGCTGTTTTGTAGAGATTAAATCTGTTTCAAAGGTCGGGGTACTACAAAAAAAGAAGAGACAGAGACAGACAGACAGATAGACAAGTTAAGGGGCTATTACAATAGTCCAGGTGAGATGTTGTAGTTAGTGTGGTGACAGTGGAGATGGGTGAATTTAATATATATTTTAGAGGAAAAATTTACAGTATTTAGTGAAATAATGGAATAAGGACAGAGGTATGTGAAGGAGTAAAAATATGTAAACACTCTCAGGTTGGGTACTCATGTTATACATAATACATAGTGATGCAAATTTTAGAGATGGAGAAGCCAGAGGGAAGAACAGTTTTATTTGGGGTTCTGGGTTAACTTTGAACATGCTAATTTGAATGCCTGGGAAATACCTGAATCAAGATATCAGGGAAGCATCTAGGTTAAAAGAAAAGTTTGTTTTAGAGATAAAAATGTTGTTATTCAGTAACTAAATGATAATCAATACTGTCAGCATTAATAATATTGCTAGGCATAGAAGAGAAGAGTCAAACTGTGCTCTAATACCTGCTGGATAGAATAGCATCAGCTTGCATACAAGACAGCAGAATTACCAGAGATGCAGGAGAAGAATCAGGGAAGTGTAGTATCACAGAATACAGGGGAAAAGTGTTTCTCAGAGAGCAGGTGGTCGACTGTATCAAAATGCAATGAGGACAGGTTTCAGAAAAGACATGTGCATATGATATACATACTTGCAAGTGTATGAGCACATAGGGGGTACTACAAGCCATAGGAACAAAAGATATGACTTAAGGAGATCTTATAAGTGTGCAACTGCACCCATTTTAAGACAAGTCAGAGTCATTATCCAATTGAAGTTGCAGGCTTTCCAAATATTTTATTAAAAATGTTTACCTTCCCATCATGAGATGCTTACCTTCATACCTGGAATCCCAGTAGGTCCCTATTATTAAGAAAATATATTCTTTTATATATGAACATTTATAATACATACATACATACATACATATAAATATAAGAGCAAAGCAAGCAAAGGGATACAATGCTTTCCAAATAAAGTTAAAATTGAATAGACTTCTGTAGGGTCACTCTGAATATAATGGATGTTAGGATACTTAAAGATGACATTTATGCAGGGTGGGACAAAAAGAGGTTTACAGCTGTTTGTATGGAAAATAATACAATAATAAATAATAATACCAGAATAAACTCTGTGTTGAACATACTCACAACTGTATACCTACTTTTGCCCTTCTCTGTACTAAACAACATAAAATCCTTGCTTTTACCCAGCACAGGGCTATACTACAAACTTCTTTTTTAAAACAATCATTTTCTACTTTATTAGTTTAAAATTTACTACTTTGTTCTACATGAATGCATTGAGCTCACTTTTTTACACTTCTGCTTCTTCTGTCAATTCCTATGTTCATTATAATCCCAAATTTTCTAACTTACTGGAGGACCATGTAAACCAGGAAAACCGGGACTGCCAGGAAATCCATGTTCTCCCTAGAAAGAGTTAAAAAGAAAGATCATGGAAGAACAAGAAACAAAGCATAATTATACCAACAAACAATGATTTATTGAAAACATTTCTGTAAAAGCCATTCTGAAACTTGACAGATTGCTAAAAATTCATTAGCCTTTATTTTCCAATTATTTCATTAACTATCCATATCATGTCAAACTTCTAAGATACTTTTATCTCTATTCATCAATTGACTCATAAACTAAAAAAAAAGGCCTGGCTGCTGTGGGTCAGTGGATTGAGTGCTGTCCTGCAAACCAAAAAAGGTCACTGGTTCAATTTTCAATCAGGGCACATGCCTGGGTTGTGGGTCAGGTCCCCAGGTGGGGGTGTGAGAGAGGCAACCAGTTGATGTTTCTCTCACACATGGATGTTTCTCTCTCTAAAAATAAAATTTAAAAAAAAATACACATTAAAAAATAAAATATAGTAAAAGAAATAGAAACAAAAAAATCTTCTATCTCAGTCATTTACTTCTGACATTCTGATACAATCACATCACAGATTCCTGGCCATAATCATATTAATAGTTAATAATTTGTCCCAATTTCCTACCCATGTATTATATAGATTCTTATTTTATAGATTCTTATTCTTATTGAATTTTTATTTTATTGTAAACTATTTAAAATTATTTTTTGCTAGGAGGAAAAAATGGTAAGAAAGAATGCCATTAATATTGCCAAGAAGACAATAATAGCAATAGTTCTAACAATTGCAGGTCATTAGGTTTCCTAAGCATCCATTTTTTCCCATGCACTATTGTAAAGTACTAATATGGACATTTGGTTTAGAAAACAAAAGCTAAAATTGCTGTATAAAAACCCTAATGCAACCTCCTTTCAAATATCTGTATGCCATAGTAATCCTAGAAACATCCTTATTGGAGGTTTAAAAGAGTAAAATTATTACATCCGAGTGACTTTCGTTATTGTCCAATACCCCTCCACCATTTTGTACATATGGAAAAAGTAGGTCCAGAGAGAAAGGAAGTGGTCTTGACATCAAGTTTAGAAGACAGAAAACAAAAGAACCCATATACTCTAGTTCTACATCTGGGGTTTACTCTATTAGTTACACAGTAAGAAACATTAAAAAAAACTTTTTCTCTAAAGGTATACACAGTAGCCCTGGCTAAAGTAGCTCAGTGGATTGAGCACAGGCCTGTGATCCAAAGGGTCGCTAGTTCAATTCCTTGTCAGGGCATATGTCTGGGTTGTGGGCCAGGTCCCCAGTAGGGTGTATGAGAGGCAACCACACATTAATGTTTCTCTCCCTTTTTTCCTTCCCTTCCCTTCTCTCTAAAAATAAACAAATAAAATCTTAAAAAATAAAGGTATACGTAATAAATCTAATTTTTAAAAATCTGTTGCTCATATAATTGGAGGCCTCAGACACAAACTTATTATGCAATCTGCTAAGGTGCTGTTTTACAAAAAGAAAGAAAACTATCCCTTTAATCATATAGCACAGTATGCTCATCATAGGTGATGATTTGTCTTCAAATTTAAGACTTTGGCCAGTGGTCTGTTTGCTACTCAAGGCATGGCTAAAGACAAGAAAAGTGAGCCAGGAAAAAATGTTTCTCATACATAGTATTTTCTTTTTTCTTTTAAAGTGTTAAATAACTAGAATAGGCACAAGAATGTATTGTGGCCCACTTTTAACATGATATTTGTCATGTTAGCTCCACATTGGCCCTGTCCCTATAAGGTTGCCCTAGCTAAAATAAAGATCACAAGTAAGCTTCACAAATCTAGTAGTTTATTATTATTGTTATTATCATCATCATCACATTGGCAAGGGTCAAACTGACCTGGAGAAATACTGGGTGTAAGAATAATTTTACTGCTTTCAAGTATATACTACAACAAATGCCACAAAATACAGTTTTTATAATGTAAAATATTTTATTCAAGTTTTTCAAAATACATGTCCTAATATAAAATCTGACACATGCCATAAGTCAGAAAACTCTAGGGTATTTCATGAATAACGTCACAGAATATTAAGTGAAAATGGAAAATACTAAAAGAATACACAAAAATAATAACATTGCTGCATTAACATATCGGAAAAGAAGCCCTGGCTAGTGTAGCTCAGTGGACTGAGCATGGGCCTGTGAAACAAAGGGTCGCTGGTTCGATTCCCAGTCAGGGCACATGCCTGGGTTGCAGGCCAGGTCCCCAGTGGGGGACACATGAGAGGCAACCACACATTGATGTTTCTCTCCCACTCTTTCTCCTTTCCTTCCCCTCTCTCTAAAAATAAATAAATAAAATATTTTAAAAAACATATAGGAAAAGGAGAAAACTGAAGGAATAAAATATGTGAGGCTATAATATGTAATCTTTCAAAAAAAGCAAATTTTCCTCATTTTTGTCTTACTATCACTTTATATTAAATGTAGTTATAACTCAAAACAAGAACAGTGGGTCAGGAAAAGATGTTTGTCATATGTAATATTTTCTTTTTCTTTTTATTGTTATTCAAGTACAGTTGTCTCCATTCTTTTTCTTTTTAAATTGTTAAATTAATTATTTTCACTGATGGAGCAAAATTTCATGTTTCATACTAATAGTTTATGGCTAAAATGGATGTGCTGTATTACTGTATTACATACAGATTTGTAGGATATTTTCCTTAAAGATGTCATTAAGCAAGGAAATAATTTTAAAATATGAAATATTTGAAAACTTTAATTGTACCTAGTTTTTAAAAGAAGTAAAGCTAATAAATGACATTCATAAGTATTACTTTTAACAACTGGTATAATATTTAAAACATATATATCCTAATTCTTTTTTAACTCTCATCCTACTTTACACTAAAGAGAAGGACTTGGTAAGTAATCTTCAACCTAATGCAATATCCCAGCTTCTTAAACATATTTAAAGCATTATTGATGTTTTAGTATATTAAAAATGTTAACTCGTGTTAACATTTTCATGTCCTAGACATGAAGCTACTTGCTTCAGTCTCTTCTGCAACATTGCTCATATTGATTT
Organism: Carollia perspicillata; assembly: GCA_004027735.1. NCBI lineage: Eukaryota > Metazoa > Chordata > Mammalia > Chiroptera > Phyllostomidae > Carollia > Carollia perspicillata. The sequence continues at coordinate 32,903 of PVKM010006883.1, read as the reverse complement.
AGTTTTTTAAATCTATTATTATCAAGCATAATGCATAAACTTAAGTTGGGATCTCACCTTGGTTCCATTACATCCAGGGATACCTTGAGGTCCTGGTGCCCCATCATGGCCTGGCATTCCCTTTGAAAAGATATATAAAGCATATATAAAAGTTATTACATTACTTAAAAATATTTTATAGAATTTATTGGAGTTACAGTGGTTAATAAAAATTATATAGGTTTCAAGTATATGATTCTATAATACATCATTTGTATACTGTGTTGTGTTCACCACCCTAAATCTAGCCTCCTTCCAGCACCATTTCTTTTCTTTTATCCTATTCTACCTATTTTACCCAGCCCCTCAAGCCCCTCCCCTCTGATAGCTGTCAGTCTGTTCTCTGTATCTTCAGTCTGTTTCTATTTCATATGTTTATTTTGCTCATTTAATTCCTTATATAAGTAAAATGATATGGTATTTGTCTTTCTCTGACTGGCTTAGTTGGCCATGATGTAGAGAATAGGGAACCTTCATGCAATGTTTCTTGGAATGCAGATTAGTACAGCCACTATGGAAAACACTACAAAATTTACTCAAAAGATAAAAATAAAAATGTAATTGCCTTATGACCCAGGGAACTCACTTCCAGGAAAATATACAAAGAAACCTGAAACACTGATCCTAAAGAATTTAGGCACCCCTATGTTCATTACAGCATTATCAACAATAGCCAAAATTTGGAAGCAGCGCAAAAGGGAAATCTTATATTACTTTTTAAGGGACTTAAAAATAAGAAGCCATTGTCCTGGCTGGTGTGGCTCAGTGGATTGAGTGCCGGCCTGCGAACCAAAGGGTCACCAGTTCAATCCCCAATCAGGGCCCATGCCTGGGTTGTGGGCCAGATCCCTGGTAGGGGGCATGTGAGAGACAACCACACACTAATGTTTTTCTCCTTCTCTTTTTCCCTCCTTTCCCCTCTGTCTAAAATAAATAAAATATTTTAATAAAAGAGGCCAAATCTTACTTACTGGAAGACCTGGTGTCCCTGGAAATCCAGGAAGTCCAGGAGGACCCTATGAGAAGAAATAAATTCATTGAACCAAATAAGAATTAGTAACAATAAAATAATATCCTAGCTAAGGAAATTATAAAAATTGCATTTAGAAATGCAATGGACAATATGTGTCTCATTGATTACTACTCACTATTCTAAAAATTAGAAAAAATCTCTATACATGTTATATGTCTCTATAGAAAACTATAAAAGAAACTACTATTTTGAGGGAGCATTGTCTTCATTGTACTTACTAAGAGTAGGCAAATTAGTAGATGAAATGTCTTTTCTAAAAGATAAAGTGGCTCTCCCAGGTTTGTGATGAATATTGAACTTAGCAGGGGATGGACAAGGGGCAAATATATCTGTCTCAGAGAATGTCAATGAGATCACCAAAAAAATCCTTCAATGAATTTCCCTGTCAAAATTAGCTAAAATACAAATTTGACAATATTCTTTGTAGGTAAATGTACAAGAAAATGGTACTCTAATATAGTGCTAATAGGATTCAAATGGCATGGAGATAAATATGGAAGTATCTAGTAAAACTACACATATATTTACCCTTTGAAGCAGTTCATGTCTAAGGATTTACTCCAAAGGTACACTAGAAATTATTAAACAAAATTTGGAAATTCAAGGTTATTCATTACAGCATTATTAAAGCTAAATTTTAGAAATGACCATAGAACTGGAGTTATAGCTAAAGATTAGGAACAATAGAGACATGCCTAAATAAATTATGGTAAATCCACATAACGTAAAATCATGCAGCTGTTAGAAAAAATGAGGGAAGATTTCTGTACATTGAAATATGTTGTAGTCTCCAGCATATAATGTTAAATAAAAGAAGCAAAATGTAAGAGGTATATATAATATGTTACCATGGTATAAGAATGGTAGTGATACTTAGCAATGAAAAAATAAACAAACAATGATAAAAATAATAATAAAATGGGGTAAAAGAGAAAACAAAATAGGGGGATGGCAAGGATGGATGATGAATATCTCTGAGTATACCTTATAAAACAATGTAAATATATCCAAAAATTAAAATTAAAAAGCAGTAAAAAGGAAATCATTAAAAGTTGAAAACAAACTGGAACAAATATATACCAAATTTCTGACATAATCATATAGAGAAAAGAATTACTGCAAATGCCTTTAAAATAGCATGTGAGGTCTGTCCAGAAGGTATCTAGCCATATAATATGAAAAATAGAGACATTTATTGAGGAGAATACAAGATAAAAGAAAAACTGTACATAGGACAGTGATACCTCAGACATCTTCCAAGTAGGCACCTTAGGACCTCATACAGTTCTCCCAATTGCCATCAGCTGGCCTGTCATATTTTCCTGAATCTCATCAATGGTCTGAAATCTCTTCCCTTTCAAAGGTGATTTTAGTTTTGGGAAAAGCCAGAAGTTGCAGGGTTCCAAATCGAGGCTGTAGGGGGACTGAGTCCCCTGGGTGATTTGATGTTTCACCAAAAAGTTCTGAATGAGACATGATGCATGAGTGGGCATGTTTTCATGATGAAACTGCCAATTACCAGGTGCCCATAGCTGTGGCCTTCTGAATCATCTGAATAGTTTCTGCAGAGGAATGTCAGAGCTTAAGGCAAAATTTTATTCAGATTTGTTGCTCTATTCGCTCAGTCATTTTTAATATGACAACCATGCAGTACACATGCTCACTTGGTGGCGTCTATTGTGCCCAGTGACTAGTACAGTGAAGATGTAATTGTTCATGCATGTACATTCCAGTCCACTCTCCTTGGCTGCCAGGTCACATTGGTGTTATGCAAACCATTCTCATTACAGTAAAAACGACTGGACTTTTTCCAGACAAATGTTGTATTTTAACTACAATTCCTTTGTGAAATTAGTCAATTCAAAGAGGAAAAGAGAAAAGCAAAGAAATAATTAATGGCATTTAAGAATTCTATTACTATTATCGAAGTTGAAATTGTTATTTTGTTAATTTTTAAATTGCTATTTTGAAAACAAGATAGGTATAAAGTAGGGTAAAGAAAATAATAAATCACAGTAATGTCATTTGAAATCAAGATTTTCACCTTAGAGAGAGAGAGGTGGCAGGAAGAAAGAATAAGTATACAAAAAATATTTTAAATTTCAGTTGGAAGTAATAATATGAATGAATGCATGATATTTTTTCCTCTTAAAAATGCGTATTTCTTAACTCTGTCAACTAAAAAGAAGTCAAAACAATGACAAATCCAATAGCAATGAAAACCCTTAACATTCAGACTAACATTCACATTTTTCACTAAAAAGAACCTGGAGTCAGAAACATGGTCAACTACAGATCTGAAAAGGAAGTGTACAAAATAAGCCTAAAGGGTCTTATATCAGAAAGCAAAGAAGTTATCAAAGATCAATAGTATTTTGTCAAAAGGATACAGGACAGGGACCAACTTGAAGGGGCATGTACAGATTTAAGAGGGGATAATTTGGGCTTCAAAAAGAATAATGAGTATAATTGATTAAAACCAGTAAATTCCATGTGTTTGTAAGGATAAAGTAACAACAACAACAACAAAAATCCTTCTTTGATCATCACTTGACATTGCTGTTGTACCAACTCATTACCCTATTAGAATTCCAGCTGATAAATTAGAATTCTAGCTAATAAATGAAAGATTAATAGAATTTTAAACATCATCAGTTTGCAATTCTAAATGAAAAAAAGATGGATCTAGGTGATGATCATCAATGGATGCTAAACCATTACATGAAAGCTGAAGGGGAAATTTTTGAATGCAGAATCAGGCTCATAATCCTGAGACCACTGATCAAACCTAGCATCAAAAAAGGAGATAGACAGATATTTGGGCGACAAGATGTAATTCAGTAGTAAGTACACAGCACTACATATAAAGTGTTTTCCCCCCCCACAAGCCACACAATTTTATTGAAGTGATCAGTACATAAATCCTTCTTAGATATGTTTTGAGCCATCCACTTCATGGTTACAAACACAGTAGGATCTTTTTCATTGGTACATTTTTGGTTCTTTTTCTATTTTCTTTAAAAATTTTTGCAGTATAATGTACATACTCTAAAATGTACAAATCTTAAGTGTATAGCACATTCTGAATCCCCAGAAAGTTCTCTAGTGCCTCTTCCAAAGAAACCTCCAATTTGCAGGAAATATGAGCAAACAGAGGAACCATTTAAATGACATCATGACATCATAAACAATCAGCCTGTTTCAGAATGTAGACCATAGTACAATAAATGACTCAGTTTCTCCAATGGCATAATAAAAGATGCTTAAGGAAAATAGCAACCAAATGTAATTTGTGTAACTTACTTCAATACTGATTCAAACAAATCAATTATTAAAAGACATCTTTGAGACACTGAGGAAATCTGAATATGGACTGAGTTTTAAAGTACACTGAAAAATCATTACTAAATTTTTAAGTGTCATAATAGTAGAGTGGTTATCAGTTAGAGAGATATGCTGGGAGGAATGTGGCTTATTGTACTACAGTCCCCTTACATTTGTGTATGCTTAAAATTTCCATAATAATACATCATACAATCTGCATGTCAAAAGTTGCCTGTGATCTGAGACCTGAGGATACAGGAAGTATAAGGCCACCTAGTTCTAAGCACTTCTGGAGTTCTAGTTGAGGGACATGGGCCATTCAGGCACTCCCAGACACTTGGAAATTGGAATTTATAGAATGGACAGTTCTTTTTATTTTTGCCTCAACAGTGCTTAGGACATAGTTAACAATAGCCAAAGTTAATATGAGATATGTTATGATTTTTTATGAAGAGCTTTAATAGTATATTGATATGCATTTATTACAAAAAAATACAGAAATATGTCTGATAAAATAAACTAAGGATTTTTATTTTCTTCCCCGCTTTTCCAGTACCCTACCCAAACTAGGCATAAAGAGCACACAAAGCAAACTAGTTTTGCTAAAAAATTTAATACAGTAAACAGAATGTTTTTAATTAATTAATTTATTTTAATTGTTCAAGTACAATTTTCTGCAGAAAGCAGTAAACAGAATGTTTTAAAGTTTACAGAAAATGTGTACAGCCATTAAATTTCTAGAGATCAAAGGATCAGAATGTTTAATTGTCTTTGTCACACAGATAAACATGTTATGCCACCACCCATGTATTTTATACTCAAATTAAGGTGCCTCATTCAGTCTATGAACACAGAATTTCAAAGCTAAAATGGACCTTGGAGATAGTATTGTTTGAGTCTCTAGTTTAACAAATGAAGAAACTGAGGCTCTGAAAAGTTGAATATGATTTTCCAAAAGCCAGTATGACTTTTATACTTTAGTACCTGCCAATTCCAGAACACATTGAAACATACATTCATTTAAAAGCTTGTCAGAAAAATTACACTAAATGCACACTTCAAATTTGAGAAACATCCTGATTTCCAGAACATTACAACTTGTAAACTCAATCATTCTAGAGTTAAGGAAATGTTGTATTCTTTCAAAAGTAGTTACTTTTTAAGAGTGGTTTAAACCATTGCACCCCAAAGTTATCCTCTTAAAGATACACAAAGAAAATTATAATATGTGTACATGGTATACTGGGAGGGTACATAGCCCAAGGGTCCAGCCCTCTGAACCTGAAGAACTGAGATGATCAAAATGATTGGGAAGTTCTGATTTAGACTACTTATATGATATATATTTTTAATAAATTGGCAAGTTGTTAGAATTTATCATGTAATTTTTTAACCATAAACTACTTAAAAATCTTCTTACATTAGCTTTATAGATATCTGGATATGTAAAGATAACTCTTACATTTACCTTTTTAAAGACTACATTTTTTTGTATTTCAATATGAGTGCTCTCTCCTTTTGTCTTGTAATACTTCATTGGTGTTTTCTCTGTTTTGACCAACAATACATTGATATACAACCAAATATCACTTACTCTGATTCCTTTTGGTCCTGGTGGCCCTGGAATTCCATCGTCACCCTGAAACATACAATATACTTAGTTCTTTTTCCCTCCAAATAATTTTCAAATAACAAATTTTAGACTGTGAAAGGAGAGAATTAAATTTTTATGAACCTTGGTGAAAATTAATGAGAAATTTACATACCCAAGGAAGAATCATTTATTATTGAAACTGAAAGCACTGAGATAAGTTATTATGTGATAAAAATGCTAAAGGCCTTTATTTACTTATAAGGAAACTGCTGACATGTAGATGAAAGTTTATACCTATAAAGTAAATTATGAATTATGTAAGAAAACAAAAATGAAGTAGTGGGGGTAGATATCCCCCAAATTATTTATGCATAAACAAAGCAAGTGCTGAAAATCTGGGCAGTTTCTATATGATGTTAATCTGTTTGTCATGCTGGTAATAAGTAACACCATCCCTGAGCCAAAAAATGTACTATTCTTCAGGGTTTTTTTGTTTTAAAGCTCTTCTTTGTTTTATAGGCACTTTCTACTGGCAGAGCTTAAGAAGTAACAAGAAAGAATCATTACTATTACTCCTAGTTTCTGCTAGATTCCATGCAAAAAGAGGTTGCCCACATGTGTTAATCTATTTACCCCTTTCCAGTTGCAATTGCAATGCTTAAAATATAAAGTCTTGTCTATCTTTTCATTAATTTGTTTCTTTAAAAATGAAATACATAAAATCTTATTTTGCTCCAAAAGGCAGGAATTTCAGTGGAATATATAGCTAGTATCCCACTGGCTGAAACTTTAAATAGCTTTCATTAAACTGAGATATTTTACTTTATAAAAGTGGTTTCCAAATTATGCAATTCACACCCCTAGAAGTTCCATTGAACATTCCTTCATGACTATGTCACAGCCCTCCTTCAATTGATGCAGCTCAGTTTTTATCTGTTTCATGTGGGGCTCCCGTGAAAAGTTTCATTTTGAGAAAAGTTTACTTGGTATATTAGTTTCCTATATTGTTATTAAAAATTACTACAAACTTTACAGCTTAAAACAACACAACCTTACTGTTCTGGAAGTCAGAAGCATGACAAATGTTACAATGGCAAAACTGTTACTTCTCCCCTGAAGGTTTTAGGGGGAGAATAAATTTCCTATCTTTTTCCAGCTTATAGAGCTACCAGCATTCCTCAGCTCTTGGCCATCTTAAATCTTCAAAACCAGCAATGACTGAACGAGTCTTTCTAACGTAACTTACTCTGACACTGAACTCTTCAGTCTTTTCCCCCCACATTTAAAGGACCCTCACAAGTACACTGGGGCCGCCCATACAATCCAGAATAACCTCCCTGGTTTAAGAACAGCTAATTAGCAACTTCAGTTCCTTCTGCAATCTTAATTTCACTTGTCTATGTAATCTAACTATTCACAGATTCTGGGGATAGGTCAAGCCTTTAGGGGGTGAGTATTATTCTGCCTACCATACCTTGCTTTTTTTAAAAAAAATTAATATTCTACTCTTTCTACAACAAATACATCTCTAAAAAGATTAAAGAAAAGTAATTCTATTTTAAAACAACTAGAAGACCATTTGCACAATGAATCTGTTTGTGTATTTCCACTAGAGGCAGAAATAAGATAAGGATACCTTAGATTATACTAGCTGTGCTATCCAAAATGGATAGATAAAAGAGAGAAATTGAGGTAAAAAAAATTGGAAAGCATGAGGCAAAACAATGACTATTTGCAAATAATATGATGGTATGCATAGAAAACACAAGATAATTAAATGAAAATATGCTATAATCAATGAGATAATGCAGTAAAATAACTATATAAAATTAATATTAGGAAATCAATATCTTTCTTATATATCAACAACTACCAGTTAGAAAACGTAAGGGAAGAAAATGTATAATTTATAATAGCAAAAACAAGATAAAATATTTAAAAATGAGTTTAACAAGAAATGTATAATATTCATAAGGAAGATCTGAACAAACAGAAAGGCAAAATGTTCTTAAATAATAGGATTCTATATGAAAACATGAATTCTCAACCAACTTCTTATAAATTATATACAATGAGAATAAAAATAACAGGAGAGTTTTTTAACTGGACAAGGTGATTCTACAGTTCATATGGAAAAATAAACAAGCATGAACATTCAGGGAAATTCTGAAAACAAATGAAAAAAGACCAATAAGGGGATACTAGCTCTGTCAGATATAAAAATATAGCATGTCAATATTTAAAAGTTTGGTTCTGAGATTGAATAAGCAGACCATTGGAAGAATATGGAAGGTCCATAAACAATCCCATATATTCATGTGAATTTGGTATATAATGAAGGTAGCATTGCAAAGCAGTTGAGGAAACTATATTGGGACATACTTATAAAGGATATCAGGAAAAAATAAAGGTAGTACTTACATCAAAAACTATATACCAGGATAAATTATAAATGGATAAAATGTTTACATGTAAAAATGAAACTACTAAAATACTGGAAGACAACATTAGAGATTTTAAAATTCTTATATATGGTGGGGAAAGCATTTCCTACTCAAAATCCAAAAGCCATAAAAGACCACTGAAAAACACACACAGAAACACATACATATATACACAATGTAGACATCCAGCAAAGACAAATAACAAACTGGGGGAAAATAATTGCAACTCACGACACACAGGGTTAATCTTCCTATTATATAAATAGATCACAGAAGTATGAAAACAGCAACAATACCATAGAAAATGAGCAAATGATATGAATAGACAGTTCGTATGCCCAATCTCACTTTTAATAAGAGAAATGCAAACTAAAGTACATTGAGAGACCAGTTTTTATCTGATTGTCAAAAATCCAAGTTTCAGGCTCTCTGCTCCTTCTGTTTGACAGACAGCGGCAACATCCTGTGCAGTGCCAACTGCTGCCCTGAGACACAGTGGTGAAGGTGGCAGTGAACAGATTTGGCCATATTGGGCACCTGGTCACCAGGGTTGTCTTTAACTCTGGCAAAGTGGATATTGTCACCATCAATGACCCCTTCATTGATCTCACCTACATGGTCTACATGTTCCACCATGATTCTACTCATGGCAAGTTCAAAGGCTTGGCAGCAATGGAAAGTCCATCTGCATCTTCCAGGAGCGAGATCCTGCCAACATCAAATGGGGTGATGATGTTCATGCTGAAAATGCTGTGGAGCCCACTGATGTCTTTACCACCATGTAGAAGGCTGGGGCTCACTTGAAAAGTGGAGCCAAGAGGGTCATCATCTCTGCCCCTTCCGTGGATGCACCCATGTTTGTGATGGGTATGAACCACTCGACAGGTATGACAACTCCATGAAGATTGTCAGAAATGCCTCCTATACCACCAACAGTTTGGCGCCACTGGCCAAGGTCATCCATGACAACTTTAGTATCATGGAAGGACTTATGAACACAGTCCAAGCATCACTGCCACCCAGAACACCATCCCTGCCTCTACTGGCACTGTCAAAGCTGTGGGCAAGGTCATCCTTAAACTGAATGGGAGGCACACTGGCATGGTCTTACATGTCCTCACCCCTAATGTGTCAGCTGTGGATCTGATCTGCCACCTGGAGCAAGCTGCCAAATACGATGACATCATAAAGATAGTGAAGCAGGTGTCAGAGGTCCCTCTCAAGGGCATCCTGGGCTACACTAAGGACCACATTGTCTCCTGCAACTTTAACAATGACACTCTTCCACCTTTGACGCCAGAGCTGTCATTGCCCTCAGTGACAACTTTGTCAACCTCATTTCCTGGTATGACAATGAATTTGGCTACAGCAACAGGGTGGTTGACCTTGTGGTCCACATGGCCTCCAATAAGTAAGAGCCCCCTGGACCATCAGCCCCAGCAACAGAAAGAGAGGCCCTCAGCTGCTGGGGAGTTCTTGCCCCAAATCGATCCCCCGACATACTGAGAATCTCATGACTTCCACAGTTTCCATTCCAGACCCAGGGAAGAAGGGGAGGAGCTCAGAGAGCCATACTATATCATGCACCATCAATAAAGTTCACTGCTCCAGGCCAAAAAAAATCCAAGTTTCATAACAGCATTGATAAAGATATAGGGGAACTGATCTTGTATACTGCTGAATCAAGAATAAATCATACAGGAGGAAGATGGAGGCCAAGTAGGTAAAAACTGAGTTCACATACTTGTCCCCGACTTGGATTTTTGGATGATTTTTGAACAATTAACTTAAACAATCAATGGAATCTTAGCTGATATAAAGTTTTGAAGTAAATGAGTACAGAAGATACTTTATACCATCTGGTAAGGTGATTTTATAAGCTGAAGGGCAAATACCCTGTGCATGGTACCTGCAGTAGTGGAGGGACCAGACAGAAATCATGACTTTGGAGCTCCCTCCTCTCTTGGAGCAGGGGGCCAAAATCCTGCACAGGGATCCCTAATCCTAATCAGGAGTGAGTTGGGAGAATACACAGAGCCTGAGAGACTGAGGCTACACATGCAGTTAGCGGCATTTCCACAGCGTAGCACAAATTTGGAAAGTTCCAGATAGGGAACCTGAGTCTGTCAGAAGCACCTGCAGGCTGCAGCCAGCTGTGACCTCTAGGGACATTTTACTTTTGAGGGAGGTGGTATGTGCATTAAACCAGAGTGACTCAATACTGCAGTGTGGGCACTCTATAGAGACATTTTGAAAAGGAGATGAAATGTGGTTAGGCAAGGGCCCCACAAAAAGTGGCTCTGCCAGTAAAGAGACCAGATTGCAAGTGCAGTTAGGGAGAGAAACCTAGCAGAAGGAGAAAATTGCTTCTCTTGGAACCATTCTGAACCTCTCTCAACTGTGCCAAGCCACACTGGACCTATGGGTTCTTTCCCACTGAGACTAGCTGGGCAGAGAGATCAGAGATTGATGCAACATGGGGGAGGGCAGAACAGAGATCTTGCTGAGAAGATTGAGGAAGAAAATTGGATTCCCCAGTCTCAATTCTGTGAGAGGTGCCCAACCAACCACCCAGCAATAGCTAATCAGCTGCTGCTGATACAACTGTGGAGAGGAATCTTGCAGAAGGGAAAAATTGCTTTTTAGCCCTTTCTGAACTTTTCTTGGCCCCCAAAAGCCACACTAGATCTCCAAGTCCTATTGCACTGAAAACACTAGGGCAGAGAGATCAGAATTTGGCACAAGGGGTATTCAGGGCCCCACCAATGCTAGGCTGTTACAGAGAGCTGCTATCAGAGCCAAGCAGGAAAGAGCTGACCCTTTTACACAAATTGGCCCCTCACATGAAGCAGACAGCTAACTCATCAGAAACTATACATTACTGAAAATAATCTGGGGAAGACCAAGACATGTGGTGCAGGAGTGGGAGAACACGTCCACCAACTTCCCTGAAGTCTGAACAGCACCTCCCAGAGGAGATCTGGGCGCCCCATCCTCCCCACCCCCAATTGCACCAGAAGCCCTCTGAGAAACAGATGGGTCAGCAGAGAGGCTAAGACTAATGACAGGACTGCAGACAGATGCAGGTGGAGGTGGTACCTGCAGTGCTTTCAGACATTAGATGGCCCACTCTTGGGCCTAGAGCAGATAAAAAACCAGCAGTGCAGAGCAACAAGGTCCATCCTGGATGCAGCCAAGCCTGAAGGACACAGCCACAGACTGTTCATCACTTCCATCCATGAACAGGCTGCCTAGAGTTAGATGGGGACAGCATCTGACATTACCAGAGACATATCTAGAAGAAGAAGCCAACAGAAACACACTAAACTCTGCTTAGACAAATTCCATCTTGGTCTTTTTCATTACTTGCATTATTTTTCTTTCACATAGATTTTTAACATTTTTTCTTTCTTCCATTTTGTTTCTATTTCTTTACTATTTTTTATTTCAAACCTCATAGCTTACTCTTCCTTTTCCATACTCCATTCTGCCTTCTTCCTTCCCCTTCTTATATTCATTTTAAATTTTATGTTTTTTCTTTCTTCACCTTATTTCTATTCCTTACCTTTATTATTCCTCCTCATTCTATCTACTCAAAATCATTTTTCTTTCCTTTAGTCATCTCATATTCTTTTTCTTTTGTATAATATTCTTATTCTCTTTCAACCTTTATTAAAGTTTGCTCATTTTTCATTGACATTGTTGTTTTTCTTTAATTCTGTTCCTAATTTTTCACTGTTTTCAATTCAAATTTCATGTTTTATTCTATCTTTAAAAATATTTTATTTATTTTATTTTTTAGAGATGGGAAGGGAGAGAGAACGAGAGGGAGAGAAACATCAGTGTGTGGTTGCCTCTCACACACGCCCTACTAGGGACCTTGCCAGCAACCCAGGCATGTGGCCTAGACTGGGAATTGAATTGGTGACACTTTGATTCTCAGGCTGGCACTCAACCACTGAGCCACACCAGCCTGGGCCAAGTTTCATATTTTAATCTTCCCTTTTCTTACTCCATTGTGCCTTTTTCCTTCCCTTTCTTACTTACATTTAAAATTTTATTTTTCCTTTCTTCACCTTGATTCTATTTTACTCTCATTATTTCTTCTCTCTCTACCCTCTCAAAATGAGTTTTCCTTTCTTTAGTCATCTAATACTATTTTCCTTTCTTAAAATATATATATTCTTTTTCCAACTTTATTAATCTTTGCTCACTTGTCATTGATATTGCTGTCGTTGGATGGTATTTTCCTGGTGTGGGTTTTGTTTTCTGTGTTGTTTTGTTTTGTTCTGTTCTGGTAGCACCCATAAAACAGCATACAAGATGTGGTGGGGACTGACTCTCAGTCAGCCAACTAGAGGGGAGAACCCACCAATGAATGAGACAATAAGAATCAAACCCCAAATACAACAGGAGAGCCCACATAAACTGCATAAAGGGTATCCCTAAGTCATCCAGCTTGGGAGACCAAGGAGGCTGTGCTACTGAGTCCCACAGGTCTCCTACCACAGAAGGCCACCCCATGAAGTCGGGGAGTCAAAGCAGACCACTATAACATGCAGAAACAAACAGAAAAAGTCACCTAAAATGGAAAGACAAAGAAACACCCCCCAATCAAAAGAAAAGGAGGAATCCTCAGGAAAAAAAAAAGAGCTAAATGAATGTGAAGAAAGCAATTTTTCAGACACAGAGTTCAAAGTAATGGTTATAAGGATGATCAAGGAACTCAGTGAGAACAAAAAGGAACTTTATGGGAGCTACAAGGAACTTAGTGGGAACTACAGCAGCAGGAAAAAAGTACATAGAAACTATAAATAAGAATCAGGAAGAAATAAAGAATACCACACCTGAAATAAAGGATATACTAGAAGGAATTAAAGGTAGACTAGATGAAACAGAGGACTGAATCAACAAGTTGGAAGACAAATTAGATAAAAAACAACCAGTTAAGGCAATAAAACAAAAAAAACAACTAAAAAAGAACAAGCATAGTTTAAGGGTGCTTTGGGATAAAAGGTAACAATGTTCACATGATAGAGATACCCAGAAAATGAGCAGATATAGAAAAGTTGTTTGAAAAAATGACAGAAATTTCCCTAATTTGGTGAGAAAAAAAGTCACAAAAGTCCAGCAAGCAGAGGTTCCCAATTAAGATGAACACAAAGAGGCCCATTACAATATACATCACAATCAAAATGGCAAAATTTAAAGAAAAAAAACAGTGTTAAAGGCAGACAAAGAGAAAGAGGTAGTAATATACAAGGGAACTCTCATAAGACTATCAGCTGATTTCTCAAAAGAAACACTACAAGCCAGAAAGGACTGACTTAATATATTCCAACTAATGAAAAGCAAGGACCTACAAGCAAGACTACTCTACCCAGCAAGTCTCTCATTTAACATGGAAGGTGAAATACAGAACTTCCCAGGGAAAAAAAAAAAAAAGCTAAGAGTACCTCTCTCCCCAACCAGTATTGCAAGAGATGCTGAGAGTGCTGGAAGAAGGAAGAAGCAAGAAGAAAGAAGAAGGAAGAAAGAGGAAGAAGAAAGAGGGAGAGAGGGGAACATAGGCACAAAGGGGAAAAACAGCATGGATAAGTACCTATCAAGAAGAGAGAAGACTTCGAAACTGTTTTTATGAGGCCAGTATTATCCTAATTCCAAAATCAGGTAAAGACACAACAAAGGGGAAAATTACAGGCCAATATCTCTGATGAACAGAAATATAAAATACTCAACAAAATATTAGCACACCAGATCCAGCAATACATTCAAAAGATCATACAGTACGATCAAGTGGGATTTATCCCAAGGATGCATGAATGGTACAATATTCACAAATCAATAAACATAATACATCACATAAACAAAATGAAGGACAAAAATCAAATGATCATATCCATAGATACAGAGAAAGCATTTGATAAAATTAATACCATTTATGATAAAAACACTCAGCAAAGTGGGAGTAGAAGGAACATACCTCAATCTGATAAAAGCCATATATGAAAAACCCACTGTCAACATCACACTGAGTGGGCAAACACTGAAAGTTTTTCCCTTAAGATCAGGAACAAGACCAGTGTGTCCACTTTTGCCACTCATTCAACATAGTACTAGAAGTTTTAGCCACAGAAATCAAACAAAAAAAAGAAATGAAAGACATCCAAATTAGAAAGAAGGAAGTAAAACTAACATTATTTGCAGATGACATGATAGTGTACATAGAATACCCTATAGTCTCCACCAAAAAGTAGCTTGACCTAATAAGTGAATTCAGCAAAATGCCAGGATACAAAGTTAACATTCAGAAACCAATGGCATTTTTTTACATCAACAATGAACTATCAGAAATGGAAGCTAAGAAAAAAAACCCATTTACTATAGCAATGAAAAATATAAAGTATTTGGAATAAATTTCACCAAGGAGATAAATGACCTATACTCAGAAAACAGGGGTGTGTAACCTGTGGTCTGCAGACCACATGCAGCCTAAGATGGCTGTAAATATGCTTCAGCACAAAATCATAAATTTACTTAAAACATTATGAGATTATTTTGTGATTACACGTTACAATGTATTTAATGTGTGACCCAAGAAAATTCTCCTTCCAATGTGGCCTAGAAATGCTAAAAGGTTGGACACCCTTGCTGCAGAACACTGAAGAAATTGAGGAAAATACAAATAAATAGGAGCATATACCCTGTTCATGGACTGGAAGAATTAACATCATTCAAATGCCTGTACTACCCAAAGCAATATATAGATTCGATGCAATTCCTACTGAAATATCAATGGCATGTTCCACAGATCTAGAAAAAACACTCCGAAAATTTATGTGAAACCAAGAGACCCCAAATTGCCTCGGCAATCTTGACAATGATCAAAGTCAGAGGGATCACAATACTTGATTAAACTATACTACAAGGCCACAGTAATCAAAACAGTCTGATATTGGCATAAGAATAGACACAGAGATCAATGGAACAGAATAGAGAGCCCAGAAAAATATCCATGTCTCTATGGTCAATATTTGACAAAGGTGCCATGAGTATACAATGTAGTAAAGATAGTCTCTTCAATAAATGGTATTGGGGGAACTGGACTGGTACATGCAAAAAAATAAAACCAGACGATCGACTTACACCATACACAAAAATAAACTCAAAATGGATAAAAGAGTTAAATATCAATTGTGAAAACATAAAAATCCTAGAGGAAAGCACAGGCTGTAAAATTTCAGATACCTTGCATAGTGATATTTTTGCCAACATATTGCCAAGAACAAGGGAAGTAAAGAAAATAATAAACAAATTATACTACATCAAATTAAAAAGCTTCTGCATGGCTAAAGAGACCATCATCAACATGGAAAGCATACCAATTTAATGGGAGAACATATTTGCCAATGACACAAGGATTTGATCTCCAAAATATATAAAGAACTCATAGGACTCCATACTAGGAAGACAAACAATCCAATTAAAAATGGGAAAAAGGCCCTGGCTGTGTAGCTCAGTTGGTTATCTCTTTGTCTGGATATGCCAGGGTTACCAGTTTAATTCCCAGTCAGGGCACATAAAACCATCAACCAATGAATGTACAAATAAGTGGAACAACAAATTGATCGCTCTCTCTCCCTTTCTCTCACTCTCTAAAGTCAATAAATAAAACAAAATTAA
Organism: Carollia perspicillata; assembly: GCA_004027735.1. Classification (NCBI taxonomy): domain Eukaryota; kingdom Metazoa; phylum Chordata; class Mammalia; order Chiroptera; family Phyllostomidae; genus Carollia; species Carollia perspicillata. The sequence goes on along the minus strand of PVKM010006883.1, from coordinate 16,786 downwards.
AAAATAGAGAAAGGAGCTGAACAGACACTTCTCCAAGGAGGGCACACAGATGGCATATGAAAAAAAAATGCTCAACATCACTAGCCATTAGAGAGATGCAAATTAAAACCACAATGAGATATCACTTCACACCTGTCAAAATGTCTGTCATCAATATATCAACAAACAAGAAGTGCTGATGAGGATGTAGAAAAAAGGGAGCTCTAGTGCACTATTGGTGGGAATGCAGACTGGTGCAACTACTGTGGAAAACAGTATGAAATGTCCTCAAATAATTAAGAATGAAACTGACTTTTGACCCTACATATCCATTGCTGGGAATATACCTCAAGAATCCAGAAATATCAATTCAAGAATTTATGCACCTCCACGTTCACAGAGTTCATGGCAAGAGTTGGAAACAGCCTAAGTGCCCATCAGTAGAGGAGTGGATTAAAAACTGTGGTATATTGGCACAATGAAATTCTATGCAGCAGAGAAAAAGAAGGAATTCCTACCATTTGGGAAAGCATGGGTGGAACTGGAGACTGTTAAGCTAAGTGAAATAAGCCAGTTGGTGAAAGACAAACACCATATGATGCCACTTATAAGAGGAATCTATTGAACAAGACTGAACCAGAGGTATAGAATCATGTAATACACTGACAGCAGTAAGACTGGAAGAGGGTGAAAGGATTAGTCAAAAAAACATATATGCATGACCCATGGACATGGACAATGGTGTGGGGATTGACTATGGAAGTGGGGGGCAGGCTGAGCAGGGGTGGGCAAAGGGGGAAACTTGGGACAACTGTAACAACATAAACAATAATAAAAATCAAAACAAAACAAGAATCAAATCATACAATATTATTGTTTAATCACTATGCTGTACACTTGAAACCAATAGAAATGATATTGAAGGTATGCTGTAATTGAAACATAAAAATAAACTAGGAAAAAGTAAATCATAGAAATTCATGGGGGGACAATTTGGCAATATCCATAAAGATATATAATAAATACATGCATGTACCATCAGATCCAGCAATACCACTTCTAGTAATCTTACAGAGGTAATATCTGCCTGGGGAAAATAAATCTATTAAAGTTGTATATCTCACTGTGTGAAAGAGGTGAAGGGTTTAAGAAGTACAAATTGGCAGTTACAAAATAGTCACAGGGATGTAAGAGTACAGCATAGGGAATATAGTTAATGATATTGTAATAACTATGTATGATGCCGGGGATACCAAAAATATTGGGGAGAACACTTTGTAAAGTTTATTATTATCTAACCACTATGCTGTACACCTGAAACTAATACAAAATAATATTTAAATAAAACTGTAATTTAAAAATTAAAAACATCTATATCTTAGCAACATTGTTTATAGTTAACAAAAATTGAAAACTATGTAAATGATCAATAGGTGACTGTCATAATAAATTATGCTATATACACATAATGATATAAAATGCAGTTATAAAAAATAAAGAAGAGGTTTTGTGCATACTGATGTGGAATATCTATAACATATATTAAGTGAAAAGCAAAGTTAAAACAATGTGTTAAATATACTACCATTTGATAAATAAAAGGGATTAAAAGTGTCTACATATATATGCATGCATGTGTATGTATATATTCATATGCACATGTATATCCATAAAAACTATCAGGCATATTTGCAAGAGGTTTATGGAGAATTCAGTGGCTAAATGACGCAGGTGGAAAGGGCATATTTTTCATTTTACACCTTCTTATGTTTATTTATTTTGAATGGAGTGGATATAGATCTACCAAAAAGTAATTTAAATTTATTTTAATAACAAATAAATTCTTTGGAAAATTTTATGTATACACTCACATGTGTATTCATGTTTTATATATTTTACTTTCATATATGGGAGTATACAGATTTAGTATATGTGTATATGCTAATACATACATGTACTATAATACTCAAATTACTTAAAAAGGACAAATTTGTATATGTTGGGAAGCATGAAGTCATAGTGAAGACAGAAGCATGAAGTGCTTCAAATTCAGAACCCCAAAAGTTTAGAAAGCAGTCCACCTTCTCAATTTATGGATATTGAGATAGAATCAAAGCAAAACATTGGACTGCTTTTAAATTTATTATTTATTTTAATTTCTTTTTACGTTATTGTTCAATTACAATTGTCCGCATTTTCCCCCTTTACTCTCCCCTGCCCTTCCCACCCTCACCTCCCACATTCAAGCCTACTTTTAAATTTAAACTGCATACAACCACACCTTTAAAATTTATCACAGTGCTAAAGAATAGCCCCAATTAATGTTAAATTATTCCAAAGGAATTCTGATGTAGTTAACTTTTTAAATATAATACAACTATTACCTCTCAGCAAGCATGGTGTACATGAAATGGAGACCCTAATTCCAAATAAACTCAGATGCAAAAAATATAACTTTATTTTTCTACCTTTTTTTATTTCACTAGGCCTGAGGCATTGCCAAAGTTGGACCCTTAATTTCTATTTCAAAGCACTCATTTCACTAATGTGGTGAAATTTTCTCTCAATTGGAGTTCCCACCTCATTTTCACAAGACTGCCTAAATTATGGGGAGCTTAAGCTGGAATTCATTGAGATATCCTATGCCAATGGTTTGTATGGATTACTACTGAGTTAGTGCTCAATTCCATTCATTTTAGTCTTTCACATCTCTCTGCTACTTCTGTGCCACTCCTGGATGTACAGGAAACCTTCTACTGTTTTTTGAACCTAATTGGATATAGGGAATTCTCTTGAGTGCCTCACCTGCTTAAAGTCTATGCAATCATGCAGAGTCTTGCTTTTTCATCAGTGTAAAGTTCTATTCTGGAAGTTTAGTACAGGTCCCTCATGCTCTTAAATCTAACAAAACACCTTCATGTACCATCACCTCCTCAGAAATCACATTCAACCATATCCCTACAATCTATGCTCTGGTATACATAAGTGTTAAAAGGTATTTATGCATTTAAATTAATTTTCCCCTTTATTGGGAGGACTACATAATGAGTATCCATTTGATTTCCTTAATACTCTAGTGACATTATGGACCACTATTACATGGAAAAAATAAAAGAGTTTTGAAACAAATTTACTTTCCAGGCAAATGAACAGAATAGGCCCCTTCATGTTTCAGTTCACCAGTCTACCTAATACAGATGGTAAAGGATGATGAGCCAAAAGAGACATTTAAAAAAGCATAATTTTCTCCCAGTCTTGCCATTCATTATTATCTCTTCCCATTCCCTATTTTAGCACACATTTAAGATGATATCCTTGCTCATGGTATAAGAGAGATTGCTCCCATTGCAATCAATGAGGAAAAGTCTTCCCAAATGATAGGACAACAGCACCTTCAGGTCTATGAGCCTGGGAATTGGAGAGGGAGGGCATATGGATCTGTTCTCTCTTCTTTCAATTTTTAAAAGATTTTATTAATTTATTTCTAGAGAGGGGAAAGGAAGGAGAAAGAGAAGGATAGAAACATCAATGTGTGGTTGCCTCTCATGTTCCCTGACCTGGGGACCTGGCCCACAACCCAGGCATGCGCCCTGACTGGGAATTGAACCAAGACCCTTTGGTTCATAGGCCAGCACTCAATCTACTGAGCCATACCAGCCAGGGCTTGTTCTCTCTTCTTTATCTCCCACAAAATAAACTTATGACCTCTACTTCACCAAATTCTTTGAAATAACTTGTCCCACTTAGTTGTTGTCACTCTAAATATGACAAACTGCTGTATATGTCACCTACCACTCAACCTGCAGATTAATGTTTGACAGCTGTACCATGAAAGGCAATAAACAGACCCTTCTATAAACATGAAACTTTTTACTAACTCAGATGCCTCAACCTTATGACACTGAACCTGATGCACTGCCACAGTTGGAATCTGACACTATAGAAACAAGATGTCTCCTCAGAGATGGGATTAACTGAAGTTTCTGAGAAAAGAGATATGGCTTTTTTTTTAACTTCCATATAGGTGCCCTTCTCCTTTCTTAGACTTCCCCCACTTTATACAAATTTTCCAATTCCATTCAAGAACTATATCCACTAGGAAGGTCTGCTGGCTGATTGACCAATGGTAATCTGTGAGTGTCACTGTGAGTGTCCCCTTTGGAGTATTATTTATTTTTTTAAAGCCAGGCTTTTGAAATTCCTACCAATATAACATTTACATATGGGGCATTAATAAAAAAAAAAAAAACTTCCAGATACTCAAACCAGTCCCTCCCATTGAACATACCACACTAAATAGAATAAAAGGAGAACTCCCAAACCAGGTAGACTCTAATTACTCAGGGGATTTGTCATATGGTATTTATTGCTCATGTGTATGCTCCAGGCAACTTTTCTTGCTGTCAGGGTCATTCAGTTAGAAAATATATTTTGCAACCTGTCATTTACCTTTATTGAAGTCATTAATGTATACTACTTCAGCTTTGGAAGCACAAGAGGGTGGCCTCAAATCCTTGGCCTGAGAAATATTAGATCACAGCATAGCCTTCAACTTCCTGCTGGCCAGCCAAGGAGGGGTCTCGCTATTGCCAGCGCTTTGTGTTGAATCTAGATCACTGAAACTGGCAAAGTAGAAGTGTCCATCATAAGACTTAAGAAAAAAGTCTCTTTGCTTTCTAAAGTAGATCGAGTAATCTGTGAGCCATTTATCCCTGGATTGGCAATGGTTGGGGCTCACGGTTATACTCAGTCACCCAGGAAGAGTTGGAATGATTTTAATTATGACTATGATCTACTCTGGCCTCAAACTAATTATCCAGTTTTTGGCATAGCCCCTCAATGTCCAACTCATCCAGGCCCAGAATGGGGTAGCCTATGTTCCTCACTCAGGTCCTGAAATATCAAGTGATGGAATTGAGAAGTATGACTCCTGGCTAAATCCTACATGTGATTTTTCAGGCCCAATCACAAGCAATTACAGAGGCCTCATGGTAGGCCTCAGAGGGGAAAGCTGCCAATCCCACACCAGACTCGGTGCCCCCTGACTGGTCACACGCTTATGCACTGAAAGGTCCCTGGAGCCTGAATGAAAAGACACAGGAAGGATGGAAGGAGGATCCTTGAGGACTTTTTTTTGTATTCTGACTTAGTAGTTTTCCACTCTTAGCTCTTTGCCCTTTCCCTTCCCCCAACCCACGCAAGGTCCATAAAAAATAGCAGGAGATTCAGCAGTGAAACAATTTTCCATGTCTGCACTGATCCATCTGACCTTCACTGGTGCTCTTCCATTAGGAAAAATAGAACAGTGGGGAAGTTGGCAGTTTTTCTGGTTTAACTTTTTGCTTATACTGTCATAGTAAGTCACTAAATGTTTGACTGTTAATGTCATTTTGGAAGTCTTAATCAGCTACTTTGACACCTGGCAGTTTAGCGCTTTTCAGTACAGCTAATATCCTGACATAACTTATTTTTTGTTAAGAATCCCAATAACCACATACAATTAATGGCATCTTCCAAAAACATTTGAATTAGTGGTAATATTCATTTTTTTAACCAATCATAAGATGCACAAGCCATTCTATTGTTTTATTTAAATATTAGTTTCTGTCTAAAATTCAGTAACTTTTTAAGTTGATTTGATATCTGTTTCTACATTTGAGATAGTATAATTCCTATGGTATTGCTGGTTGTCAACTTGGCACATACCTTTTGTCCTCGAGGCCCTGGAGGCCCTTCTGGACCTGGAAATCCAGGCAAACCTGGATGGCCTTCCAAACCTGGAAATCCTCTCTCCCCCTGCAATTGAACAAAAATGAAAGGTAAACTCATCATTTGTGAGTTTTCAAGTGTAGGAATGGCTGAGATTCAAAAGGATCAAATGACTATCTAGAGAAAACTAATTTAATACAACAAAATTCTCAGTATCCACCAATACGGAGAAATCTTTAAGACGTGAGTGGAAAAATGCATATCACTCTGAATTTATCTCACATATGATAATGTAATCTCAGTGATGACGTGAGGTTTAAACATTCTGACATCAAGAGTTCAACAGGAAATATGGTAATAAATCCAGGAAACAAGGCCTGCAAAGGTTAAATGAAGTAAATATGGTACAGAGGTGAAGAATGGTAAAAAAAAAAAATCAAAGAAGCTTTCAGATTTGTTCTAGAGTAGAAGAGCAGCAGGATTATCCAGACTAGAAATTCATTACCCAGAGAAAGACTTTCTCTTCAACATAAAAAATTATAGTTTTCCTTATTGTAACATCAATATGAAAAAGATTTTTAATGTAGAAAACAAAAAAAGAGAGAAAATAACCAATAATTCCTCTACTCAGAATTATAATTTGAATTGTGACTTAAGTCCCATTTCTGACTATAGCACTTTATCAATACCAGCAAAGGAGAGCTGCCTACCTACTAGTGAGGGTCCACTCATCAGTATCTTACCAGCATCTATAAAGTAAGGTTGCTTGATGTACATTGTCTGTACAGCCAGATAGGTGTGGTAACAGACTTTCCATGTGTATTAACATATCATTAGATCAACATATTAGGGTTAGTTAGGTTGTATACAGCCAATCATAGTAAGAATGTGAACCTCAAGAGAAAGCAAATTCACCACTAGTAAGAACTCCAAGAGCTCATAGCTTCATGACACATGCTTTCAACTGCAGAGCCACAAGCAGTTCCTTTACTTTCCTAAGGCTTAAAGGTGGAGTTCCTGCTCAGAGACTCCGGACATCATTTGTGAATCCTCTCACTGGATCCTATTCACAGTGACAGCTTAGGCAGCATCTAAGAAAGACAAAGCACCTGTATCTACAAGACAATTAACTAATGGGCCATAAATTGGAGGCACATTCCCCTAGAGGTTAAGGTACAGTAGACTTTTATTCATACCCTCAGTGTGTATGTGTGAGTGTGTATGTGCATGTGTGTGGTAAGTACTAAACTTAGTCCAAACAGCTTAGGTAATTTTGTACTGAATAAATTCCTTGTTATGTTGAATCATACCATAATAAATATAAGTAATTTCAAAAGGTTATTCTGGTCAGTTTCTACTTACTACTTCAAAGGGAAGAAAGCAAATGTTAGCTAATTAATGGCAGGTCCAAACATCTGTGTAGCTTTAATAACAATTATTATTGACATATTGTTAAATTTTCTATAAATATATCTATTTATTTTAATTAGTCATAGAACTATGACAACTTAGCATTCATCACCTCAACCTAATTATTTTGAAGAAAATAAAAGGAGAGACCAGAAGTTAAAGATGTAAAAAATTTAGTTCTGGATTTCATTACATAGCCTATTCCTGGTAGAGCTGGTGTTAGAAAGGTGATCATAAGTGCCAGTCAGAAAGGAATCTAGAAGGAAAATAAAACTTAGTTTTAGTAGATTTCCATATGTGGCAATGGCTACATTTTGGGAGCTCTCCTGGTACATATAGCATATCTGTGGCAAACCTTGACAATAATGCTTGAAGAGAGCTATATTTTCTCCAAAGCATAACTCTACCTAGGCTACAAATAACAAAGGAATAAACTAGAAGTTAAAAGTGGAGAGTGCTGGGGGAGTTGTGTCCAAGATGGAGGTGTAGGTAGAAACCATTTGCTTCCTCACACAACCAAAAGGCAGATAAGAACCAATCTAAAAACAATAAATAATTGATCTAAAAACAATAAACAAACAGAAGTACCAGACAATCAAACTGCATGGAACTCTGACAACCAAGGAATTGAATAAATATTCACCCAGATTGGTAGGAGGGATGGAGACAGGCAACTGGGTGGGCAGAGAGTACCTGCAGCAAGGTAGGAGACTGTGCAGGCAAGACAAGGCTGGCCAAGAGGACCTGTGGCAAGGAGGTGGTCAAAGCTAGCTGGAAACTACAGGGGGATTGCTATAGTGGTAGAAACTCCCAGTCTCACATGAGAAAGAGTTCGTTTCAAAGTGGGCTAGAGCCAAGCAAGTGAACTGCATTGTTCCCTCTCTGACCGGTCCTCCAAAGATAGTGCCACAACACAGCAAAGAGAGTTACCCAGCCCTGAAGGATACCTAAGGCTTCTCCCCCTGACACATTACAGGTGCACCAAGACATGGTCCAAATGAAAGAACAGATCAACATACCAGAAAAAGAGCTAAGCAACAAAGAGATAGACAACCTATCTGATGTAAAGTTCAAAACACTGGTAATCAGGATGCTCACAGAACTGATTGAACTCAGTTGCAAAATGAAGGAACAAAGGAAGGCTACCTAAAGTGAAATAAAGGAAAAAATACAGGGAACCAAAAGTGATGGGAAGGAAATTGGGACTCAAATCAACAATTTGGAACAAAAAGAAGAAATAAACATTCAACCAGAATAGAATGAAGAAACAAGGGTTCAATAAAAATGAGGAGAGGCCTAGGAAACTCTGGGACAACTTTAAACATTCCAATATCCGAATCATAGGGGTGCCAGAAGGAGAAGAACAACAGCAAGAAATTGAAAATTTATTTGAACAAATAATGAAGGAAAATTTCCCTAATCTGGCCAAGGAACAGACTTCCAGGAAGTCCAGGAAGCCCAGAGACTCCCAAAGAACTCGAACTCAAACAGGAATACACCAAGGCACATCATCATTAAGTTACCCAAGATTAAAGATAAGGAAAAAATCTCAAAAGCAGTAAGAGGAAAAAAGAGTTATCTACAAAGGAGTACCCTTAAGACTATCAGCTTATTTCTCAAAAGCCTTACAGGCAAGAAGGAACTGGAAAGAAGTATTCGAAACAGTGAAAGGCAAGGACCTACATTCAAGATTACTGTGTCCAGCAAAGCTATCATTTAGAATAGAAGGGCAGATAAAGTGCTTCCTAGATAAGGTCAAGTTAAAGGAGTTCATCACTACCAAGCCTTTATTATATGTTAATAAGGGATTTATGAAATGTTAAAGGGATTCATCTAAGAAATAGGAGAAGATGAAAAACTATGAACAGTAAAATGAAAACACACTCACAACTACCAACAACTGAACCTAAAACAAAAACAATACCTGAGCAAACAACTAGAACAGGAAAAGAATCAGAGAAATAGACAGGGTTTTCAGTGCGGAGGGGGAAGGGGAAGAATAGAGGGGAGAGGTACAGGGAAAAAGAAACATAATTGGCAGACAAAAATAGACAGGGAGAGGTTAAGAATGGTATAGGAAACAGAGAAGTCAAAGAACTTATATGGACATAAACTAAGGGTGGTAATACTGGAGGGTTAGGGAATGCAGGGTGGAGGGGGGATAAACGGGGAAAATTGGGAAAACTGTAATAGCATAATCAATAAAATATTATTAAAAAATTAAAGTTGAGAATGCTAAAAAGTTTAATTATGTTGGTATTAATAAAATTATATACCTATACAGTGTTTTGAAAGGCTGTATTTGGCTTTAGTTAATATTTTTTATGACTTTTTCAATGTGTTCGATCATTTCATGATGGGTGATTTACGAACACACCTGCCTATACCACTCAGAGTTTTCAGCAGTTTTTGACCGAAAAACAGCATGACCCCCAGCCTTACCATCCCTATTCACCTGATCTCACCCCAAGTGCCCTCTTTCTCCCTCTGGATAAAAAAAGTCCTCAAAGGGAAGCATTTTGCTGATGTGGAAGAGGTAAAACAAACAAACAAACAAAAAAAAAACTGGCAGAAGCACTAAACGGTATCAAATCAACAAGTTCAAAGACTGTTTTGAGCAGTGGAAAAAAACATCTCAATAGGTGTATTGCATCAAATGGAAAGTACTTTAAAGATGACTAAGATTTTTTTGTTTTAAATCAGTAAATTGTTTTTTAACTTTTTAAAGATTTTATTTATTTATTTTTAGACAGAGGGGAAGGGGGAGAGAAAGAGAGGGAGAGAAATATCAGTGTGTGGTTGCCTCTCATGTACGCCTTACTGGGGACCTGGCCTGCAACCTAGGCATGTGCCCTGACTGGCAATCAAACTGGCGATCCTTTGGTTTACAGGCCAGCGTTCAATCTGCTGAGCCACACCATCCAGGGCAGATGGTGGCTGAGGTTGAAACATGCGAGAATAAATACACAGACTTCTGAGATCAGATGAGATCAGGCACATTCAGGGTGGTATGGCCATAGACAATACACAGACTTCCAGCCAAGGAGGAGGTGTAGGTAGATACACTTTGCTTCCTCACATAACCAAAAAAAGGAAAACAACAAATTTAAAAACAAAAAATAAGCAGAAATGCCAGAAAACTGAACTGTATGAAAGTCTAACAACCAAAGAGTTATAGAAGAAACATTCATCAGACCAGTGGGAGGGGTGGAGATGGGCAGCCAGGGTGGAGAGGACTCCCAGGAAGGCTGTGACTGGATGACCGGGTCAGGCAAGGCAGCAGCTGGCAGAATGGGCAGTCCCACATTTGCAGATAAACATTTGCAGATAAACCTAGAGGAACAACTAGGAAGTGAGACAGACCACGCAACCCAGGGTTTCACATGGAGTAATAAAGCCTTAAAACCTCTGACTGTAAAAAACCTGTGGGGGTTGTGGTGGCAGGAGAAACTCCAAGTCTCACCAGAGAGTTCATTAGAGAGACCCACTGGGTAGTAGTACACAAACCCACTCACCCAGGAATTAGCACCACAAGGGCCCAATTTGCTTCCAGGTAGCGGGGGAAGTGACTGAAAAACCTGCTGAGAGCTGAGCAAGCTGCACTGTTCCCTCTTGAACAGTGGGTTCCCTCTTGAACAGTGGGTAGCTAGGTGGGTTGCCCCACCAGGGTGAATACCTAAGACTCTGCCCCTTAAAGGTAACAAGTGCACTGAGACAAAAATATTACGGCCCAAATGAAAGAACAGATCAAAGCTCCAAAAATAGAACTCAGCAATGAAGAGATAGCCAACCTACCACATGGAGAGTTCAAAACAATGGAAATCAGGAGGGTCTCAGCAGGCTTTTCAGAAATGGTTATTATTGCAAAAGAAAGGAAAAGTGAAGGCTATGCAAAGTGAAATAAAGAAAAATGTACAGGGAATGAACAGTGACAGTAAGGAAACTGGGATATAAATCAACAATTTGGACCAGAAGGAAGAAATAAATATTCAACCAGAACAGAACGAAGAAACAAGAATTCAAAAAAACGAGGAGAGCCTGAGGAACCTCTGGGATAACTTTAAACATCCCAACACCCAAATCATAGGGGTGCCAGAAGGAGAAGAAGAGGAAGAGCAAGAAATGGAAAATTTATTTGAAAATATAATGAAAGAGAACTTCCCTAATCTGGCAAAGGAAATAGACTTTCAGGAAGTCCAGGAAGCTCAGAGAACCCCAAAGAATTTGGACCCAAGGAAGCACACCCCAATGCACATCATAATTACATTACCCAAGATTAAAGATAAAGAGAGACTCCTGAAAGCAGCAAGAGAAATGGAGACAGTTACCAACAAAGGAGTTCCCATAAGACTATCAACTGATTTCTCAAAAGAAACCTTGCAGGCAAGAAGGGGCTGGAAAAAAAGTATTCAAAGTCATGAAAGGCATGGACCTATATCCAAGATTACTCTATCAAGCAAAGCTATTATTTAGAATGGATGGGCAGATAAAGTACTTGCCAGGTAAGGTCAAGTTCAAGGAGTTCATCATCACCAAGCCTAAGGGCTTATATGAAATGTTAAAAGAACTTATCTAAGAAAAAGATAAAAAATATGACCAGTAAAATGATGACATACTCACAACTATCAACAACTGAACCTAAAAACAAAAACAAACTAAGCAAACAACTAGAACAGGAACAGAACCAGAGAAATGGAGATCACATGGAGGGTTATCAGCAGAAAGGGGGTGGGGAAAGAATGTGGGGAAAGGTACAGGGAATACGAATTATAAAAGGTAGGTAGAAAATAGACAGGGGGAGATTAAGAATAGAATGGGAAATGGAGAAGCCAAAGAACTTATATGTATGACCCATGGACATGAAATAAGGTGGGGGAATGATGGTGGGAGAGGTGGTGCAGAGGGGAGGAGATTAAAGGGGAGAAAAAATTGGGACAACTGTAATACCATAACCAATAAAATATATTAAAAAAGAAAAAGAATAAATATACATTTTTGAAAATAAATTTCATTTTTTGGGGTCCCTCTTCATATGTAACAATCCAAACAGTGAACATAAGCATCATTCACAAATTTTTTTTATCTTTTCAAGAAATGGTGCTGGAACAACTGGACTTCCAATGCCAAAATGAATCTAGACACAGACATTACAACTCCACAAAATTAACTCAAAATGGATTAGAGACATAAATGTAAAACACAAAACTATAAAGCTCCTAGTAGATAATACAGGAAAAATCCTAGACGACCCTGGATATAGTGATGACTTTTTAGACAAAAAAACAAATGCACAATACATGGAATAAATAATTGATAACCTATATTTCATTACATTAAAAAGTTCTGCTTCGCAAAATACAATTTTAAGAGAATGAGAATACAAGCCACAAACTGGGAGAAAATATTTGCAAAAGATTCATTTGATAAAGGACTGCTACCCAAAATATACGAAGGACTATGAAAACTCAACAATGAGGAAACAAACAACATGATTTTAAAAAAATGAGAAAGACTTTAACAGACACCTAACCAAAGGATATAATAAGCATATCAAAGAATGCTCTAGGCCTGGCATCAGTGAAATGCAAATTAAAAAAAACAATGATATACCACTACACACCCATTAGAATGGCCAAAATCCAGAACAGTGACAACTCCAAATGTGACAAGGACGTAGAACAGGAAAAACCCTCATCCATTGTTGGTGGTATTGATAAATAGTACAGCCACTTTGAAAGACAGATAGGGGTGTCTTACAAAACTAAACATATTCTTACCATATGATCCAGTAACAGCACTCCTTGGAACTTATCCAAAGGAGTGTAAACTCATGTTTGTGCAAATACCTGTGCACAGGTATTCAGAACTGCCAAAACTTGGAAGTAACCATGTCCTTCAGTAGGTGAATGTATAAAGAAACTGTGGGACATCCAGACAATGGAATATTAATCACTACTAAAAATAAAACACTATTAAGCCATGAAAAGACATAGAGGAACTTTAGATGGATACAAGACTTTTATCAGATATGAGATTTACACATTTTTTTAGACTATGGTTTCTCTTTTCATTCTCTTAACAATGTTTTCAGAAAATAACAAGTTCTTAAATTTGATGAAATACAATCTATTAGTATTTTTTTTATGGGTGATGTTTTTGGTATCCAATCTAAGATAAATATCTGCCTAACCCAAGGTCAAAAGGATTTTGTCCTATGATTTATTCTGAAAGATTTGTATGTTTAGGCTTCAATTTAGGATTATGATACATTTTGAGTTAGTTTTTATATACAGTTCAAGCAATGAATCAAAGCCCATTTTTGTGCACATTCATATCCAATTCTTCCAGTACTATTTGTTGAAAAGACTATTTTTTCTCCATTGAATTGCCTTTATACTTTACAAAAATATCAATTACTCATACACCTGGGTGTATTTATGGACTCTTTATTCTGTTCTATTCATCTATATGTCTATCATTTTTCTATCAAGTTCACTGTAGTTTTATACTGTCTTGAAATTGCATTGAATCTGAGGATATATTTGGAGATAATTGGCACATTAATGATACTGAGTCTTCTAATCCATGAGCATGATATATATCTCCATAAATCTAGGTCCTTTATTTCTCTCAGCAATATTTTTGTAGTTTTCAGTGTATATGAATTGCACATTTTGGTCTGACTTACTGTTTTATATTTGAAATTTTTGATGCTATTATAAAAGATATTTCCTATTTTTCATTATTAGAACTTAGAAATGTAACTGATTTTGATTTATAGAACTTATTTCATTGGTATTGTTTATTCTGTGATCTTTTTTTAAAAAATATTTTATTTATTTATTTATTTATTTTTAGAGAGAGGGGAAGGGAAGGAGAGAGAGTGGGAGAGAAACATCAATGTATTCCCTACTGGGGACCTGGCCTGCAACCCAGGCATGTGCCCTGACTGGGAATCGAACCGGCAACCCTTTGCTTTACAGGCCCGCGCTCAATCCACTGAGCTATACCAGCCAGGGCAATTCTGTGATCTTTTTAAACTCACAGGCTTTAGGAGCATTTTAGTATTGCCCATCAAATTTTCTACATTGACAAATTATGACATCTGAAAAAAAAGACAGTTTTACTTCTTCCTTTGTCCTATGATTTATTTCTTCCTTTCCAGCTATCTGATCTTACTGTATTGGCATTTTTGAATAGACGTGAGAGGAGACATGTTTCTGATCTCAAGAAAAGGAATGCCATCTTTCTTCATTGAGTATAAATTTAGCTGAAGGGGTTTGGTGGATGCCCCTTTGGGTCAAGAAAACCCCTTAGATTCCTAGTTTGCTGAGATATTTTGGCACACATGAATAATGAATTTTTAAAAATGGTCTCTGCAGCTATTGAGATGTGTTATATGATTGGCTTATATTAAGTTTTAATTTTTTAAATATTTTATTTTTTTTTAGAGAGAGGGGAATGGAGGGAAAAAGAGAGGTAGAGAAACATTAATGAGTGGTTGCCTCTCGTGCTCCCCCACCTGGGAACCTGGTCCACAACCCAGGCATGTGCCTTGACTGGGAATCAAACTGGCAACCCTTTGGTTCACAGGCCAACACTCAATCCACTGAGCCACACCAACCAGGGTTGAATTTTAATATTTTAAACTTTCAATATAGTGAATTACAATTTTAGATTTTCAAATGTTAAAGTCAAGCATTCCTAGCATTAATCCAATAAGTAGTAATGTATTATCCACTTTGTATTCCATTGGATCTGATTTTCCAAAATTTTGTTAAGAATTTCTGCATTTCTGTTATATTGAGGGATATTGAGTTTTAGGTTTATAATTTTGTAATTTTGTTTTTGGTTTGGGTAACAGGACATATGAATTTCATAAAATGAGTTGGGCATCTGATCTTATTCCTCTATTTTCAGAAACAGTTTATGAAAAATTGATATCATCTTTTATATAAATGTTTTATTTAATTCACCAGTGAAAACTTTTGGGTTAAAATTTTGTGTGGGGGGGAAGTGTTTGAGAATTCAACTTCCTCAGCAAATATAAGGTTATTAATATTTTATTTGATGTAGTTACTTTGTCAGGTTTTTTAATATTTTTATTGATTATGCTATTAGATTTTTCCCAATTTTCCCCCTCTATACCCCTCTGCCCTGCCCCCCAACCCTCCAGCATTCCCCACCATATTCCACATACATGAATTGTATATATAAGTTCTTGAGTCCTCTGTTTCCCATACCATTTTGTATCTCTCCCTGTCTACCTTGTACATACTAACCATGTTTCTTCTTCCCTGTACCTTTTCCCCCTATTCCTCCCTTCTCCCTCATCACTGAAATCCTTCCATGTGATCTCCATTTCTCTGATTCTATTCCTGTTCTGGTTGGTTGCTTAGTTTTTGTTTCCACTGTTTTATTTTAGTTTCATTTGTTAATACTTGTGAGTTTGTTGTCATTTTATTGTTCATATTTTCTACCTTTATTTTTTAGATAAGTCCCTTTAACATTTCATATTTAAGTTGACCTTATCTGAGAAGCACCTTATCTTTCCTTCCATTCTAAATGATAGCTTTGCTGGATAGAGTAATCTGGGATGTAGGTCCTTGCTTTTCATGACTTCAAATACTTCTTTCCAGCCCCTTCTTGCCTACAAAGTTTCTTTTGAGAGAAATCAGGTGATAGTCTAATGGGAGGGAACTCCTTTGTAGGTAACTGTCACCTTTTCTCTTACTGCTTCTAGGATTCTCTCTTTATCTTTGATCTTGGGTAACTTAATGATGATGTGCCTTGGTGTGTTCCTCTTTGGGTCCAACTTCCTTGGGACTCTCTGTACTCCCTGGATTACTTGAAGTCTGTTTCCTTCACCAAATTGGGGGAGTTTACTTTCATTATTTGTTCAACTAAGTTTTCAATTTCTTGCTGCTGTTCTTCTCCTTCTGACATCCCTATAATTTAGATATTAGAACACTTCAGGTTGTCCCACAAGTTTGTAAGAGTCTCTACACTTTTTCAAATTGTTGTTTCTTTATGTTGATCTGGAGAGATGTTTATTTTGTCTTTTTGTTCCAAATCACTGATTTCAGTCCTGGTTTCCTTCCTGTCACTGTTGGTTCCATGAACATTCTGATTTATTTCACTATGGGTATCCTTCATTTTCTTTTATTCCATTTTTCAACCAAGCCCTAACAGATCTGTGAGCATTTGGATTACCACGGTTTTAAACTCTCGAGCAGATAGGTAAGCTATCTCCTCCTAACTTACCTCACCTTCTGAAGCTCTACTCTGTTTTTCCATTTGGGCCATATTTCTTTCTCTTGGTGCAGCTGATAGGTTGTAAGGGGTAGAGGGATTAGACATTCTCCCGGGCAGAGCAACTCTTTTTCCTGCACAGAAGGGCTGCCTGTGAGGGAGGGGCCAGAGAGGGAATGGTGTGGTTTGCCTGCTTGACTCAAGCACACTTTTCTTTCCTTTTTTCTATTTTTCTAAAATTTTATTTTAATTGTTATTCAAGTACAGTTTTCTGTCTTTTACTCCCATCCCAGTCCACCCCCCAAGTGCTCCGCATCTCCATCCCATTTCCACCCCCCTTAGTTTTGTCCATGTATCCTTTATACTTGTTCTTGTTATCCCTTCCCTTATTCCGCAGAAATTCCCTCCCCTCTCCCCTCTGGTTACTCTTAGCCTG
>PVKM010006882.1:0-43006 GCA_004027735.1 Carollia perspicillata | reverse complement strand
GGGGATATATTATTCTAAGACCTCCAGAACCAACCCCTGTATCTATTATGTTTCATCCTAAATGTACATAACCTATGATAAAGTTTAAAACATAAATCAGGCACTGTAAGAAATTAGCATCTATGACTAATCATAAGATGGAAAAATTTTAACAATATACTGCAGTGAAAGTTACGTGAGTGGCTTTGGGGCCATTGTTAAGTAAAATAAGGGTTATCGGGACACAAGCACTGTGACAGTCAACCTGATAACTGAGCTTGCTCCTGAGTGGTTACCAGGCAGGTGGATTGTAGTGTGGAGATGCTGGACAGCAGGTGACTAGCTTACTGGACAGGATAAGCTGTGATGGCACAAAATTTCATCATGCCAATTAGAATAGCTTACAATTTAAAACTTGTGAATTGTTTATTTCTGGAATTTTCCAATTCATATTTTCAGACAATGGTTGACTGCAGCTCACTGAAGCCACAGAAACCCAAACCACAGATAAGGGAGCACTGCTGAGAACTACAGTTTCTTATCTGCAAGGCTGTGATTAACAACAGAACTTATTCTCAACAGAGCAGTTAGGAAATGAATGAGTTTCTCGTCATTACAAAGCTCCCAAGACAGTGTCTACTGACACAACCTAAAGTTGTGAAGACTGAATGAACTTAGACAGGGTGTGACATCTGCAACAGCAGCCACTATGAAATTCGAGAATGTACAGAATCTTTTTATTTTAGCTATCAGATTTCGTTAAAATAACCAGGTTTTTACTTAATGTAGACATTTATTATCAAGGTCCATAGAATCTGTAATCCAAGCTAATTTAACTGTATCTATCTTGAATCAATCCTTTGCTTCCCACTTGTTCTCTGTGGCCCGTATTTTAGGAAGATGGAAAATACACTTAGTGGCCTTTAAAGAAAATTGATTCAAGAGTTATTTCTCTATGCACATCTTACTGAATGCCCAGTATTTTACAAAGCCATTTGTTCTCAAATGCTTCCATTTGGCTTCAGCTTTATTGATCTAATTTAATCTTTAATTCATGAAAAATTACAGCAAAGTCACATCTTACTCCAGAATTAGGCTCTAAAGTCACTGTAAAAGGTGAAAACTGCACACAGTCCACTTTACCCTTCAATGTCTCTTAAATCAGCCTCAAGTGTTATCCCACAGTCAGGCGAGCAGCCGGCTTGCCTCCAGCACTGTTCAGACGACTGTCCACCCAGCAGAATCCTAGATGAAGCACTGGGGGGCCAACAAGTTTGGTTTTCCATACGATGGCTCTAGCAGTGCTTAGTTCCTTTAACTTCTTTTGAAAGAGTTTTGTTAAATTGTATTGGCACAGCTGTCATGTCAGTGTGCACTTAAAAAAACATCAAAATTGGTGAATTTTTGTGCCATCATTTTAATATTGTTCGAGAAAATAATATGCAATAGTTTTGGTGTATTATGCTTTATTATTTCAAGAAAGGTAAAAATGCAACTGAAACACACAGAGAAGGTGCAGTAAGTGTACGAACATGTCAAAAGTGGTTTGCGAAGTTTCTTGGTGCTACTGACATTGTGGCCAAATAATTCCTTGCTGTGGGGCTGTCTTATGCCTTAGAAGATGTTTAGCAGCACCCCTGGCCTCTACCCACTAGAAGCCAATAGCAGGAGACAGCTGACATACTCAAAATATCCAGATCAATAAAGTTATTGGTGAAAATAAAAAACGTGTGTTTTATTTTATGGAAAAAACTGAATGGACTTTTTGGCCAACCCAATAGCTAACCTGTTCTGAGAGACTGAACCCACGCTCAGGAAAGGGAGTTGTTCACCCTGTGAAACACAACCAAGAACTGAAAGAACATCTTCCTTCTCTCACTGAGGGACACCAAATTACTCATCAGGAAGACAGGAATTGTTGAATGACTCTCTGAACTTTTACAACTAAATTTCTACCAAGCATGCTCCTTCCTTTTTGTAAGGGAGATTTAAGTATACATACCTGAAGTTATGGAAGTTAAATAAGATGCAATACACGTAAGATAATATTTGCACTAAAAATTTTAAGAGTCAGTTTGACACCATACAACTTCAATGTTTACACATTTTATATTAATTGTATAATGTGACACATTCTTTTTTGAGGTTTCCATATGCAAATTGGCCAGGAGATGTTTTAATGCTGAATGTCATGAACTTTCAATATTCCACTTAGCTGGCAGAACTCAGATTCTGTGGAACAATTTCAAATTTTACCGGATTCCCTTATGCCCCCTTCAATTAGGGATAATGGTGGGGGATTAAATTGCAGTCTTCAGGAAATTCCAGAAAAATGCCTCCCCTATCTATAAAACAGAGAAGAACACCAGTGAGGACATGGGGTATTTCATATTTGCTGCCTGCTGAGTAGGCCCACATGCAAAAAAGGAGTCGGATGTCTGCCGTTAAGGCAGTCACCTGACAGAGTCACCTACAGAAATGAGTGGCGCTGGAGGGCATCAGGCCAATAGCGGCTTTTTGATGGAAGAAAAATGTATTCAACTACGAAAAATGGGCAACATGATCTACACTGCTGCAATAGACAGAAATGAGGACAAGTTTTATTAGAACTGGAAACTGCAGACAAAAAAAATACACTTACTTGCCACATGCCACGGACACTTCTGGAGCTAATCAATTTTTTTACATCCTTCCCTTAAATACAACGCTAAAACTTCAAGTCTGTAGGGTTGCTATTTGGGTACAAGATGGAAAATCACAAATAAATAAATTTGCAAGTGACTTCCTACAAGTCAGTGTTTCTCTTTAGCAAAAGGGGAAAGGGAAGAAGAAAGAGTAAATGTCAGGATTATCAGATAAACTAATTTCTGGGGGAGAGGTGTAGTGGAAATGACTTTAGAAGCCTCTCAATTCAGCCTGCTGTAATAGAAATGCCTTTTTTCAACAGTCTGCAGAAGAATAATTCTTTAGCTCCAATATCTCTGCTTAACAAATTACACACTCACAGAAATAATATAACCAAGTTATTTTCTGATTTAAATATCACATAAGAATGAACAAGATACTACTGTACCAGAACAATACTATAAAAGCACTCTAGTTTTATAATATTTCAGCCGTTAATAAATCATCTTACCTTCTGTATTTTGGGGGAACTAGCTTTTTCAAAAGAGAAAACAATAAATGAAGTCTGGAAAGTCTCCACTATTGTTATTTGCTCACTGAACTAGGACTGCATGTCTACTGAGTCCCAGGTACGACCCAGGGGCTTTGTCATGCACTCTCCCACAATTCTTGGGGAAGACACATATGTCGCTATGGTTTTTAAAAATTGATAAAATATCTTCATTTTAATTGATTAGAATCAGGCAGTTTATGCTCCAAATACATTTTAATGCCTACTCTCAACAACCTGTGTATAGCTAACCACCTGAAGCTTCTTGCTCCTCGTTCTGAAACCCGTCCTTCTATTTACCACTCGACCACCCGTGTCTGCACAGCGGTCCAACCCTGAGTCCGACAGCTGGGGAGGGGGATGCAAGACCTGTGTATGTAACTATGAAAAGACAGCTCCTGAACTTAAAGAGGCATGGGTGTTCCTCATTTTAGAAAGGTTAAGTGGGAACAAGATCAATTATTTGGTAGATCTAATAAAAGATTTAAGGTGCTCAGATAACACATGAAACTGACCTTGAAAACTACAAAATGCTATTCTAACATAATATATTATTACTAAATACAATTGCTTGATTGCTCTGATTACTTCAATTAAAAATATCCAATAACCTGTGCCGATTCCGTGAACTTTGAAGAAATGATATCCTTTGAGGGTTGCTAGTCACTTAACTATGATTCGGTTTTTGAAAATGGGATTAAAGTTAGAATCTGAGTTCTAGCATTGCGTGACCTGCGGCAGTGCTAAGCTCTGTAAGATTTAGTCTCCCTAACTGGGCCACGAGGGTGATTGTGCCCATCTACAACAGATGTTGGAAGATTCAACTAGTGAGAGTATGAACGACAATATTCAGCATGTCTATCACATACGAAAACTCTATTTCCTTTTTCTCTTTTTTCAAACAATGTGTAGGCTATTTTTCAGTTATACACCCTCTTTATCAGACAACAGATCCTGGGTGCGGTTTGTTTTTTTTTCATTTAAGACCCTCCATTTTTATGTTAATGAACTATAATCTCTATTATCTTTCACCATCTCATCCTTTTTTCTGTATCCCCACAGTGCCTAAAATACTGGCTAAGCACATTTACTAAAGACCCTAATACATAGGCCCAAAGGGTACTGTCATTTGTTAATGTATTTACATTAAAAGAAAACAAGGAGTATGAGATGAAGATTTTCGCAGAAAATGGGGGATTAATAAAGCCCTAAATTCTCTGTATACTGTTGATCCTATTGCAAATTTTTAAAAAGATTTTATTTATTTAGTTTTAGATAGAGGGGAAGGGAGGGAGAAATAGAGGAAGAGAAACACTGAGGTGAGAGAGAAACATCCATCATTTCCCTCTCCTATGGACCCAGACCAGGACCTGAACTTGCAAACCAGGCTTGTGCCCTGACCAGGAATCAAACCAGCAACTTTTCACTTTGCAGAACAGCACCCAACCAACTGAGCCACACTGGCCAGGGCCTTTTGCAAATGTTTAATTCTCTTAAATTAATTGTTAGGATATATCACTTTTTTTTTTAGTTCTAAAGCAGAAAAATAATCAAAAACCCAAAAATGTACCTGAGAGTGAATTTCTGTTACCTTTCTAACATTATCCATTTGGAGAATGCTTGCGATCTCGCTTCCCAGCAATTGTCAGTTTTGACTCAAAAAAAAAAAAAAAAACCTTTCATAAAAATTTAAAACAAACCTATCCATTTGTATACAAAAAGCTCAACATCTTTCAGAAGCAGAGTATACATAACATTTCCACAAGCAAAATTTCCATTTTCTTATAACATTGCAATGGAAATGCCATTAAAATTAGACTTTTTAGCTCTTACTATCTAGACAATGTTAAGCACGTGTTTACAAATTCAAGAATCACCCGATGAATGCAATATTACAATTACATAGCCTCACATATTGCTGTTATTTACTAGTCTTCTGTGTGTTTTCCTCTTTGAAGCATTGTTCTGGTATTCAGCTATAACAAACAAACCTTGTATAGTTAATTATGCTGCCGCACGAACAATAAAAAGTTGGCCCTCTTCCACTGTGACTGTAAAAATCTTCATTAAGGAGGCTAATGAACACTAATACTAAAAAGTCAACTGCACAAAGAGACATGTAACTTGTTAGAAGAAAATAAATGTGTATTAGAAAATAAAATTCCTACAAAGCTAGGCACTTAATCTATCTTTACATACAAATAATGTATACAAATGTGAATCTGTCAACATGTGAGAATGTTAATTCCTAAAGATCATTTAGTCTTTCTTGGTTAGAATTTCTGCACAAGGCATATTCTAAGTATGTATTACAAAAAAGGAAACATAAACCTAACCATGTTTAAAGTGTTCCCCATGTAACAATTTACTTTTTTCCCCATCTATAACTCAGGGTGTGTGTTTTTTCTGTCTATGAAACCACCCTAAATGGAGATAATAATGAGTTTAAAAGCTTTACAAATTTAAAACAAACAGAGAAGCCCCTCCATGGTTGGACAAGGGAAAAATCATCAAGGCTGTGCTCCTGACATGCAGTGGCAGGTACCATAAAATATCAAGTAAAAATGAACGCATATGCAAGCTGAAGAAAACTCCTGAAGCATCGTGATTTTCATATAAAAGGTTAAAATGTTTTCTAAATTGGCATTAAGTGGAACAAAGTCTGCTCCATTTTATTACATTTAAGTATTTAGGAGAGTACCATTTGGTTTAAAAAAAGATTCATTATTAAAGGCCTAAGGCTAAGAAAAAGAAATGCTACTTGTAGACCACTGATTTTAAATTTTTTAAATACTATGAAGGTATTCACAAGTTCAACTGATCTAACCAATGCTAGAAAAAAAGTCTGTAAATTGCCAAAATGAGTATGCCTGAACTAATGGTAGATTATTTCAAAATGAGTGTAGGATGCTCTTTAGAGAAAATACAGAACATCAAATACAAAATTAAAAATCAGCATGAGACCTGATATATTATAAGCTCTCAACATAGGATATTATTGAAATTGTCCATATTACTAGCAAATGAATTTTTTCACCAAAAAAGCAAACTAGGATAGTGTTCTTTGAAGGTTTCCTTTGAAGGTTTCTCTTTCCTTTGAAGAGAGGAAGGTTTCCTCTCTTTGTTTAAACTTCAATAGTTACTTGATTTTTATATTTCTATTCAGTATTAACTATTTTTAAACAAAGCAGTTATGGCAAGTTATAGGAAATTGTTTTAATTGCTTTTATTAACCAATGTATTAATCTGATACAAATTTAACAGTAATAGTTCAATTTTTCTCAACAGAAAGACTTGGCGTTAGAATGCACTACTTCACTTTTCAATACGATAATTAACCTTGATATTCACCTGCCAAGTGCTCTATAGAATAAAATGATCACCATCTAAATCATAAAGATGCTAGTAAAATGGTAAAGGCTGCCATCACTGTGACATTTGTATTTGTAAGAAGCAAAGAAAATTGTGGAAACAATTTAAAACCTGTTTCCGTCAACTCAAAAAATGGTCTTTCTGGTCCAATGTACACCTGGCTTTGTGGGGAAGTCACATCTGTGCTGGAATAGACAAGGTAAGTAAAAGGGTACCGCTGCTCTAACTCACCTGAAGGAAAGGCTCCATGTACAGACTACTGCTCCACAACGTACTTTTATTTGTATGAGAATGATGTCCGATCATGTTAAAAACAACTTTAAAAACCATCAGACTCCAGGAGAGAGACTAATGAAAGGTAAAATGAGGGAAGCTTCTAGGGTGCTGGTCATGTCCTGTTGCCGAAAACGTGCAATTTACTGAACACTTAAATTATCCTGCCTTTAGCATTCTCTTCCATTTTAATGGAAGAGAGTAGATAATACACATAATCTTAAGTAAACAGTAGAAGTAAAAGGTAAGTGTTTAATCCCATGGAAAGCACTAAAAAAGACTGGCCTTTCTGAGTGAGGTAGGGTGGTGATGGCATGCTCACTGAGGTGACATTTGAGGGAAAGAGCAAAAGTTAGGCATTAAGTCATGCCGCCACTCAAACGTAGAGCAATCCAAGCAGAGGAAATTGCCAGTGTGGAGGCGCCGAGGTGGAAGCATGTCTGGCATGTTTAAAGAACAGGACAGAGGCCAGTGCAGGAGGAGCAGGGTATAGGCATAGCTTGGAGGTTAGTGGGTTCAGTTCCAGACCACCGTAATAAAATGAGTACTGCAATAAAGTTCGTCTTAGTCTTTTTGCTGGTGGAGGGTCTTGTCTTCAATTTAAGACACATACACACACACACACACACACACACACACACACACACACACACACCTGTGACGTGCAATAAAGCAAAGCACAATAAAAAGAGGTATGCCTGTAATCAAGACAATATGAGGTGAGGTCAAGGAGGTAAAGAAAGACTTGATCACCAACCATTTCAATAGGTCATTGTAATAGGAATCCAAAGAGTAATACGACCGGACTTTCACTGGAAAAGGATCACCCTGTCAGAGGAAAGGAAGGGTAGAGCAGGGGGACTTGTTGGGAAGGTAGCACTATTTATTTAATTCAAGCACGAAATGAAGATGGCCTAGACCAGAATACTCACAATGGAGGAAGTGAGAAAGCATTTGACTCTAGCTATATTTTGAAGGTAGGACTAAAAGGATTTGCTGACAGATGGATATAGAATGAGAGAGAAAGACAGGAATCAAGGATGAGTCCAAGATTTTTTGCCTAACTGGAAAGATGGATTTGCTATTAAATGAGATGAAAAAGACTGTGTGAAGCGGACTTGGGAAGGGAAACAAGAGTTCAGTTTTGGACTTGTTACTTTTGAGGTGTCTATTAAATATTCAAATAGAGTGTTGAGTGGGCAGCCAGACCAAAAGGTTAGATTTTAAATGATGGGTTTATTTTACAGACAGCTGAACAAAAATAAAATGCTGCATTATGACAGGTCACAAAATTCCAAAAAAACCTCACTGTGTACTAAGATATCCTAATCGAATTATAATTTCATCCAATGGTCAGTTAAAAGTGAAAGTGGGCCCTGGCCAGGTAGCTCAGCTAGTCAGAGCGTCGCTCCTGATGCACCAAGGTTTCGGGTTCGATCCCCAGTAGGGACACATACAAGAATCAACCAGTGAATGCACAGACGGGTGGAGCAACAAATTGGTAACTCTCTCTCTGAAAATCAATAGATAAAATTTCTTTTAAAAAGTGAGTAAGGACAAACACAGAAAATACTTAGGCTTACATAATCACAGCTCCAAAATACAAAGGACTTAATTCACCCCTACAGTAACTGTATAATGCTTGGAGGGGAAAATGCCCAAATACGCTGTCAGATTTCATCTGTGGCTTTTACGGCAGACATAGTTCGCCGCAGAGACAGACGATGGCATCACAATAGTGCTGTTGTGCACTGCAGAAACAAAACTACTTAATGACAGGTTTTTTCCCTAGACGAAAGAACTGGATCATTATCATTTATTAAGGATAACATGGTAAAACTGGAACAGTACATAGTTAATGTAACAAGCACACCGCCATGCAGGTACATCCTGCCATATATCAAGTATTACCCAAGTGAGCTGTTTACCCAGTAACTTTAAAATATTTTAATTGGCTAGCGCATTAGCATAGCTTTAAAACAAAACACAAATTAATTATGCCCTATAAGAACTGCTGATCTGAAGAATTAAAACTTGGATAAACAACTGAAATGAGAGGAATGCAAGACTGTCAGTGGAATAAATAAAAAATAGGAATTACTCGTTAATGAAATGTGAATGTTTACCCAATTAGTCTAACCTGAAATATTAAGCAGTGAGGTACGTAGGGAAATTATTGAGACGCCTCCTCTCCTAAGTGAACATTCCCGAAGTTCAATTGCATGCACTGCGATAAACTAAAACTACTGCCAAAGACAAGGCTTGCACCGTGGAGCAAGAGCCATAGGGAAACTGAGAAGAAGTGGGAATTACACTTTAAAAGAGCATTAAATGTGAGATCACTGTACGTCAAGAGTTGATTATGAGTAATAATACTCTTTCCAACTCCTTTTCAAAGAGCTCATTTTGCAATTCTATCCATTAAGAGGAAATACATTTTCTTTCTACTCAAAATCCAATTACCATCCACCAAAGGATGAAACACCAGCACACCTTTTAGAACGTCTTCTGCTTTATCACCCAATAGCTTAGCAGACTGCCCGGCTCTTAGGTATTCAATGTTTGCTAAATCTGAATTTCTTCTTAGCTCATTCCCCTTCCTCTTATTTCACCTCCCTTCTTTCATAGAATCTCTTAAATCTTGTCACCCCTACTCAACGAATTTGACTATTATTTTTAAAATTAAAATAAGATGGAATGTTCTCCTTATGCTAAGTGAAAGAACCCAGACACAGAAGGCCGTACCTTGTATAACTCCATTTATGTGGGATGTCCAGAATAGGCAGATCTACAGAGACACAAAGTCCATCAGTGCTTGCCAAGGGCTGGCGGTAGGGGAGGAATGGGAAATGACTGCGAACAGGTACAGGGTTCGTTTTCCGAGTTATGAAACGTTCTGGAGGTAACAGTGGTGATAGTTTGCACAACTTCTGAATACACTAAACCAACTAAATTATACATTTTAAAAGGGTGAATTTTATGGTGTTTGAATTATATCTCAATTTAAAAAGAGAGCACCCTGAGGTCCTTTACAGGGCATGAGGCAGAAGCCCTACGCGCCTCAAGAACTCAGCAGTTCCATGATCGATCACCATATGATCACGGTGTCATAACTGAAGTTCAGAATGAGGTCCTAAATGAGTAAAAAAATGCTGAGCTCGGTCTACTCTACTTCGGAGGCGAGGGAAATGTGAAACTCACTTTACAAACATATTTTATCTTAAATGATAAAATATAAAAATCTGGGGACTTGACGGGATACATTTCAGTGGTTCAACAAATTCACTCATGCAGAGCATTTCACCTTCTAAACACACACAACTGGACAATTTTTCCATCTTACCGAAAAAATGTCTTATTTCTCCACCCACTTCATTAATCCTATGTGTTGGCTTTCATAAGGAGAAGAAAGTGTTTAGTAGGTTTTTGGTGAATACATGAATTTTGACCAATGAGGTGAAGGCGTGAGTGCGTTTTTGGTGAATACACGGACAAGGCTGCTACGTGAATTATCTTACCACTGACAACACATTTCCTCTGTACACCACCTGATGTTTTTCTCTACTTATTTCAAGTGGATCAGCCTTATTTCAAGAATTAAGATTATAAGTTCCTAAAGAGGCCATGTTTCACATTTATGCCATCTTCCACAGAAGTAATAAAATCTAGATGAATTGATTAAAATGCAAAACCACCCATGACCACTGAATATATTCATGGTTATTGAGATGCATCATCAGAAAAGACAAACTAAACAGAAAAACACTTAATTTTTTTACTCTTCCTTTTTTCCCCTTTCCAGAACTTGTATGAGAGCTTAAGCTCCACATTATAAAGAAATAACAAATGCATTAAGATTCTGTTTATACTTGTAGTGTACAGAATTATTTTTTAGCTTCGGCAGGAGCTTATACCTTTCAAAAACTAATATTTTCCTATTAATGGTGACAGGCTCTGCTACAAAACATAAGACCTAAGACGAATGACATACCTGTGAGAATACAGCAAAGTACCTCATGGTAAATCTAATTAATATACAAAACTAGAGATTACAATGTAAGGAAAAAAGACATTTTAGCTGACAATAAACACAACCCCAATTAATGAGCTCTGTAAACAAAGAAAACTAATGAGTTAATCTAGTGACAAAATAGTCAATGCCACCTCCTAATAAATTTTCTAATCATTTTCCTTTTACTGACATGAGCAGCTGATGAGACTTCCATATACAGATGAAAATGGAAAACTCTTATCAAGAGGTACTGACAACTAAGCAAACTAGGGTCGCATGAAAGATACTTATTTGTATGCTTAGCTTCTTAGGGAAAAACAAAACATTCAGAAGTTCTCTGCATATTTAAGTTCCTATTATATGCTATTGCTACATTGAGAAGGTAATGAATTATATGTCGCATGCCTTCACCGTCTTCAAAGCAAATGAAGAACGTAAGTGCATGTGACCCTTACGTGCCAGGCACTACTCTTGATGCTTTGCACATATTAACACATACAATCTTCACACAAACCCGTGTAATTTTACAGATGAGGAAACTTTAGCGCAGAGAAACTACTGTGCAAAACTGCCTCCCTAACTCACAGTAACGGTATCGTGGGTGCACTGAGAGCTGACAGAACTACAGAACAGACGTGACACTTGAGCAGGCCTTACGTCCAAATGCAGGAAGTGGAGAAAAGACTATGTTTAATGCACATCTGCAGGGAAAGGCTTTCCAACTCTGAGACTTTTCTGTGGCCTCGGCACAACATAGGACACAGGCAGGACTGATGACAGAGACAGGCAGTCCACACACAGAGGAAGTGCTTGAGAGCGTGCATAAGCCAACTCTGGCTAAGTCCACCATTAGCTGAGTGGATAAAACAACTACAGGACACTTACACAATGGAACACTACTCGGCTGTTAAAAAAAAAAAAAGAAAATTTTACCATTTCTGACAGCATAGACGGACCTGGAGAACTTTGTAAGTGAAATAAAGGAGTCAGAGAAAGACAAACATCATATGATTTCACTTACATGTGGAATCTAATGAACAAACTGAACCAGCAAGCAAAATAGAGACAGACTAAAAGAGAGCAGGATGACAGCGACGGTGGCTGGAGCAGCTTAGGGGTTGGAGGGCAAAAATGAAAAAGGACTCATGGACATGGACAGCAGTGTGGTCATTGTAGCGGGGAGTGGCATACAAGAAGATTAAATGGTAATGGAGAAAGTACAATAAAATTTTTTTTTAAAAGAGTAGCCTTTGCTATTCTTCAGGTATAACATTCTTGACAGTCTTTTCTCAGTGGCAAAAATGAAGAGTGTATGTTGACAACACTTGATTGTGTGTTCCAAGAGATGAGAGCTAGAAGTTTATAAACTGACATGCTACCAGCATCAACTTCTCCAGCAAGAAATACACGAGAGTAACAGAGAGACAATAAATACCAACAAGCACAACCAGCTGCGTTCAGTCTATAGTCATAGCCCAGTTGTGAACTCTCAAAACTATTTGTAATTGGGTTGGCCCTTGAGCCCAACTGCACGACATTCAGATGGGCAGAACCAGGCTTCCCAGGGGGAAAGCCTTCCCTCTTGAGCCCAATTACGGAGTCTAGTTAAATAGGTAACGTGGATAATTTTGGAAAATTACAAAAAAAAACCCTCTTGAAATCTCCATGCAACGTGATGTTCTTTATGCACTTTTCCTTTCCTGGTGAAGACAGTAAGTAATTACAATCTCATTCCACTTTTTTATTCACTTGAAAATTTCATTCATGATCAATTTTAGACCCGTTCACTAAGAACTAAGTACTCTCCTCTCTCCACTTCATAAAAACCTCACTGCTGGTTTTCCTCCTACTCCCTGGACGGCAAACTCCTCTGGCTCCTTTACTGACTCCTCGCCCCACCTCTAAACGCCATGGTGTCAGAGCGCTTGCTCTTGGGGTCTCTTCTTTTTCTATTTCCTTCCCACACGTAAGCCCATCAAATCCTGTGTACTCAAAAATCTGCATGATGACTTCTTCAAGTTGATATTTCTAGCTCTCCACTCACGTTCAACTGCCCGTCTGACATCTCTGGCATCTCCACTGGGACGTCTCACGGACATTTTAAACAAAACTCTTGATCCTGTTGATCAAACCACTATCCCCCACAAATCCTTCGTGTCTCATAACAGGCAGCACTTTTCCCCAACAGACTCCAACCCAACTGAGGTCTCCCTTTTCTCTAACGTTCCCCCTAATTCTGCCGTCTACCCATCAGCAGTCCTACCAGTTCTCCTTCAGAAAACGTACCTCCGGTTTCCCTCTTTTCCATCTCCATGCTACCACCCTAATCCAGAACACCATCCTCTCTCACCTGGGTGACGACGAGCCTACAATCCTACAGGCCCCCGCCCCGCCCCCGACTCCTCCGGTCAGCAGCCAGAGCAATCTTCAGAAAAGCCAAACTCGGCCAGATTTGGATCTAGTCTCATTTTGCAATCTTACCCGGTGCCCTGTGTGTGTCCCTGCCCACGCCCACTTCCCTTCATCCAGTCACACCAGACGTCTCCCAGCGTGTATCTGCGTTAGAGTCGCAGTAAACGCAGCCTGTTACACCGAGTCCCCCACATCTCAGAAAGCTGGCGCGTTTTCTTCATTTAGTTCTCAGTTTAGATGGCGCCTCCTCAGGAAAGCCTTCAAACCCAAAGGAAAAGTAGGTCTCCACTCTAAAACTCTCCCCTGGTTTGTTTTCTTTCTAGCAACTATTATGTCTGTTTACTTTCTTGTCCCCCGTAAGACAGTTTGGGTTTTTGGTGTTTTTTTTTAAATACAAGTCCCAGTTTGTCTTCACAGCGGAAACATAAGCTCAGCAAAGACTGCAGACCCCTTTTGTCTCGTTTATAACTGCATCCCCAGTATCCAGCACAGTACTGATCACAAAATAGGCCCTTAGAAAACATCTGTTTAATGCTTAGTAAATACTACCGTATTTTTTGGACCATAAGACACACCTAGTAAGTTTTAGAGGAAAATAGGAAAAAAAGTTTTGAAGCAAAAAAATGTGGTAAAATACTTAATAACATAAATAACATAATATTTCACCAATGCAAATGTAAACGGAACTCAACAGCAGCATTAACAACCATTATTCCTCCCAATTTTTTTGGGGGGGTTCGTCTTATAGTCTGAAAGATACAGTAATTTCAAAGCACGCTGTACTCAGCTCATTTTATTATTCACTTCATTTATTACTAGTTATTTTCTGAACACACCAGCACCTTACACATTCTTATTCAAGAAAATGTAATTTTATTTTGCTGTTTCCCAGGCCCAGTATCATGTTGAGCCTATTCATTGGCTTCCCTATTAATCTCTATCCAACTATTTTGTCAAGCATGGAAACAAATTCTTACCTCTCAACAATGTGGCAAAATGCGCATCTGCTGTGCCTTACCCTAATTCTAATAAGCGCTCAGAAAGACTCTTAGCCTAAGTTATGTCAGTAGACCCCCTGCTTCTCAAGCCTCCAGCAGACCGCAGGGCATCAATCCCAACAGTCCTTGACTATGTCTAGCTTGTAAAGTTAGTAAAGTCTAACTTGTAAATGTTATTAAGTAAACAAATATCAGCTTCAGCCTGCTTAATCTCTTATCTAGAAAAGTGTGCTTTCTCAAATACAGTCTCTACCTGGCAGACTAGTCAAAATTCCCCAGCTGGATCCCCACACGATGGACCTGACCGTGGAGTTCTGAAGGTCACTGGGTGCATTTACACGTATGGGTCCAACTGCATGTCCACCTCTGACTACCTTCACATGAAAGATTGAATGTCTGCTGAACCACAAATTGCCATTTCCCAAATCCACAGTGAGGAGTCCCCAAGTGGCTGGTTACAAAACTGCACTCGCTTTGGTCATGCCCCAATCCAAACCCTTAACTCTTGAAATGAAAAATACATGGGAATGAGAGAATATTTCAGGTATGGAGAATGACAATATCAGAAACCATGCACAACTCTATTTTCCTTCAAGAAAATTCTATCAGCAACCAACCCAACCAATACCTCAAGTGAGCTGAAAAATCAGAAAAACTATTTATCAGCTTTTTCCTGCTTAAAATTGGACACATTTGGCCCATACATAATTTGAAGGAAACAGAATCAATTTTAGATAACTACCATATGGTAATTTTTATGATTATTAAGTGTCCTATAATACCTACATTTACATATTTGAGGCTACCCTGAATTTAGTACTTCTAACACTTTGTCTGTTATAAAATATACAGAATACTATCTATGCTTCCTATTCCATTGTTTTTAAATACTATGTATTTTCACCTTCGACTACATTGTGGATTATTAATTTCCCATTAATGCAGATAATTAAAAATGAGTAAGTCTGCTACATAAATATTGGAGGCCACTTCCAATATTGTCTCTGGGGTCTATTTTAACCTTTCAGGCAAAGCTAACCTGTGATGAGGTTCTTCTGGTACTGTAGTAACTAATGCCACTTGGACACAGTCCAAGACATTTGGATAGTGCCAGAAGTGCTACGTACCCACTCAAATTTAGAGCATAATGACATCACAAGGATTTGTCTTAATGTATTAAGAAGTCATCTGAGACAAACTTTTATTACATAAACTATAAAAATTTCTAAAGGATTTGACACCAATGCAACAGGATGGTAAATTTAATTCCTTCGCCTCTTTGAAAACCTGTCTGTCCCCCTCCCCCAGCGCATATCCCAGTTGTTCACAAAACAAGGTCATGACACTGTTAAACGTCATTTATAAACCAAGCTGTTGCAAGGCATTTACTGAAGTGACACACAATGCGTGGCTAAGAAGGCAAACCTTTTATCTTACACTGGAGAATGTGACTGTTAACTCAGAAAGAACCGAGAAAGACTACTCTTCTCCAACACTGTCCTGTTCTAGTCACGGGGCTGCCTGACTCCCAAACCTTAACAGCACCACTTCCTTAGATTTTCAACCATCTCACCCGGCCCTGGCAGACTCAGGCTAGGACCAGGCCCCCTCCTGCAGACGCCCTAACTCACTACCAGGCCCCCTGGAATCCAGAGACTGCACAGGTTGGGCTCCATTTGCCTGCTAACTTGGGCCTAAAACCAAAACACCAAAACGTTAATTGCTTAAAGCAGTAAGCAGTTTTGCCACTCTTCAGACACTCTGGCCTAGCTTCAGGCCAGGATTTTCCTTCCGCTCGCAGCTGAATGCCACCTTCCCACTCATCATTTGCATACAGGTCTCAGATCCCTGGGCTCTGCGGCACCAGGCCACAGAAAGACAGCTATGTTTTAATACTACTGGAGAACGTTTTAAAATGAACGTCTCTTAATCGGCAAAATCATAAATGAAACAAGCAGTCCACATGCAGGTGTAAAGAGCAATGGTGACTTCTTTAACACTTTGAATTTTCTTTTAATCCTATGATTTCTTGTCTCAAGGGTCATTTATGTCAGAAGAAACACATTCCAAATAAACATAAGGATGCAAACAATATTTTTTTTTCCAGAACCAAAGGGCAGAGAAGAAAATCATGAGGATTCCAGTTTGTCACAGAGTTTTACGGATTTGAAGGTATGCCTACTGTCCGAATGAACATTCAGACAACTTGCACTAGCCCTGGCTGGTGTGGATGAGTGGACCGGGCACCGGCCTGTAAACCAAAAGGTTGCCGGTCTGTTTCTCAGGCAGGGCAGGGCACATGCCTGAGCTGAGGGCCAGGTCCCCAGCTGGGGGCGTGTGAGAGGCATCTGGTCCATGTTTCTCTCCCTTCCTTCCCTTGTCTCTAAAAATAAATAAATAAATAAAACTTAGGAAAAAAGATTTGCATTAGATGATTAACTTAATTATGCTGGTATTTGATTAACAGTAATACTTCTATTTCTTGACTAAGTCAGATAAGTGGAGTTTATAAAAGGGTACTTAATAAAAGAATATTTAATAATCTAGTACCTATCAAATTGATGGCCATTAATTCATGTGCCTAAATCCCACACCAGGCTCTTACTTCCTCATGTTATTCATATATCATCCTTTTCTTATAAATTTAAAAGTTATGAGTACAGGAGGAAATAAAAGCCTCACTTATTAATTCAGATATGGAACTGATAACAAACAGGCTGCTTTAAATTGCCAGGCCAATAAACTACATAAATTACGTAGCACAGGCTCCAAAAGGGCAAAGAAGAGAGGAAAGATGAATCATAGTCCATGGGTAAAGAGGACAAAAGCTCATAAAAATATACATCCCTTGTCTAGGGCTCAGCTGCATGAAAACACCATTCTACTACTACTTGCATGTGGGGTCTAAAATCCTCTGAAACAAGCAAGCAGGTTCATTTTCAACTCCTCTAAACGAGGGGCACATCCTACCTCCTGAAGCTGCCCATTATTTCTCTGGACAGCTCCGACTGAAGACGAAGCCTCTCTATCAAGAAGCAAATGATTTCCTTCTAATTTAACACAGCAGTGCTTGTTCTACTCCCTGAAATCACACTGAATAAAATTAATCTCTCTTCCATTTTATGGCTCTGAAAACAGTTAAACACAGCTATTATGCCCTCCTCATTTTTCCAGACAAAATAACTCCAATTCTTTTTCAAATGTACTTCATGATCACCAATAACAATTCCTGATTTTCCTGTATTAATTGTACCTAAATTTCCTAAGTGTATAAAATGTATCCATTGTACCCATGAAATAAGCAACACATTGAAAATTACTTTCAATTGGTTAAAAAGTTAAAAATAAGTATTTAACCAATACTTTTATAATATTAATATTTTTAACGGAGCTCTTATGCTTTAAAAAATAATAGAATTTACGAGCCCATGACTCTTAGACTACAATGGTGGTTGGTGGGCAGGGAGGAGGGAGACAAATATTTGTCCACTGTTCAACAGTGTTATGATCCTACTTTGCAAACAGCTGAGGTTTGTACTTATATGGTATAATTACATAACTTCAAGCACCATTGTAAAAGGCCAAAGTGACCTGGCCATTTACTCTTACCCAACATTGAAATTAAGCATAAATTTAAGCTTGAAAAGTTACTGGTTTTCTATGTATGTACTGTGCTATAAGATATGGTAGTTACTAGTCACATATACCTACCTAAATTAAAATTATAAAATCAGAAATACATTGACTCAGCTGAATCAGCCTCCTTTCGAGCACAAGATAACCACCCACGGCTAGGGGCCGTGCTGGACAGCATGGATCAAGAACCCCTTTCATCTGCAGTGGACCTACAGAAGAGTTGTACTGGGGGGGGTGCTGTTCTAGACGGATTTACCTACATTTTGCAAATGGAAGCAAGTATACCAAAGTCTCTAAATACTTGGGGTTTAAAGTCTGAAACACCAGAAGTGAAATCCTAGTTCTGCTGCCTACTTGCTATGTGCCCTTGGACAAGATACTTCATCTCTCTAAGGCTGTCTTCCCACCTATAAAATGCTGTACTGTCAAAGACTAGTGTCCTCCTCAATGACAGTCATGAAGATAAAATGAAATAATGCCGCTAAGGCATTCAGCACACTGCCTCGAACACTGGAAGCTTTAAATAACCGTTAGCTCCCTAGTATAAGTAACTGTATTTACTTACAGGTGCACGGAACATCAGCTGAATACTGAGATTTGATGCAGAGATTAAAGAAAGACCTCCTGCCCACTGGGTACAATATGCAGAATGGTTGTACATGAAGCGGGAGGAGAACGGACAACAGCGGTGGGCAGCAGCATAGGAGGGGCACTGGATTCTAGATGGAGGGAACGGCAGGCGCCAAGGCAGAAATCTTGGCTCTGGTATGAGGGCTCTGGCTCTCCTTTTGGTCGTTTTAAAATTATTACTAGGCTTCATCTTTCATACAAGTGAGAGAGGGGAGAGGGAGTCTACCTGCTATGTAATGGAACAGAAAATCAATTTTAGCTTATGGCTTCGCCTGATTCTATTATACATTTGAGGATAGCAAGCTGTTTCTACATAAATATGGATTTAAATATATATATTTTTTAATTTTTAGAGAGAGGGGAATGGGAGTAAGGGAGAGCAACATGGATCAGTTCTCACACACACCCCAAACGGGGACCTGCCCACAACCCAGGCTTGTGTCCTGACCAGAACCAGTGGCCCCTCCCTTTGCAAGATGACAGTCAACCAACTGCCCATGCCAGTCAAGGCGAGCTACATCTTTAAAGGAGTCCAGTAAGTCTCTAAAGTATGCAGATATTCTACAGTTCTAAATGAACATCTATAAAACACAGAGTCAAAAAGCAACTCTCACGACATAAACTTAAAAAAAATCAAACTTTGCATTGCTTTCAAAATAAAATATAACAAATACTTTTGCTTGTTATTTGCAATAATGCCTAGTTGATAAAAGATATTTAAGTCAATAAATGTAATAATCACTATAAAAATGCTTTGAGTGTGCTAAAAATACAGTTTTCAGGACATCTGAAAAGATAAAACAGCTATGGGAATTAAAATAGTACATGGTTAGAGAGTAATACGACACTATCTAAAGTACTTAGGCAATAAATCTGAAATAATAACCAGCTATAAAACTGGGCAAACTAAAACAAGTCATAAAATGTTCTGTTGCTATTATAAAATATAATCCCAATATGATCATTTAATGTATATTTTTTCCAAACACATTCTTGTACTGCTCTTAAAGCAACAAATAACAGAAAAATATCTATCAAAGACCACAAGTAATGGGAACTAAACTCATTTTATCACACTCAACATTTTCTTTTATTATGAAATAAACACTTTAAAACCTACAGTTAAAGGCAGATGTGAAAAAAATAACATTTTGAAACAAGAAAGTGAGAAATGGAAATAGCACGTCTTCCGCAAGTACAGTTCTGAAGGAAGGTGTGTGACAGCAAGCAGTGACACCGAGGTCCCCATCCGGGGCACAGCTCCTTAAGGCTCCGCGTTGGTTGTGCCCCAGGAGAAAAGTCAGCCCCGAGGTAAAGGCAAAAAGAAAACTACAGATACAGGGTGGGAAAAGTAGGTTTATAGTTGTAATAAGTAATGAAATTAATAAACACAAGAATAATCTGTTTCGCACACTCAGCACTGTAAACCTCCTTTTGCCAACCCTGTGGACTCCTGGCAGTAACACAGGAGGACACCATAAACATCATAAAAGAAGGTAGGAAAACGAGAACGCAAGCTTGAAACACTAAATGCCAACAGAACAGGAGGTGAGCACACGCTTTCTGGCTTCCTGTCACACTGTACCTACACTTCAGAACTCTTCAGCTACCCAACCTGCAGGTGACAGTCCAAACAACTGTTAGCTGTTCTGACTGCACAGTGCATACCAAATGTTGTCTTTATAAGGTCCACGCAAAGCCACTCAAACTGCAGCAATGGAGTCAGCATTTTTACCAAATAGAAATATTTCTCCATTATCTATACTAAA
Organism: Carollia perspicillata; assembly: GCA_004027735.1. Classification (NCBI taxonomy): domain Eukaryota; kingdom Metazoa; phylum Chordata; class Mammalia; order Chiroptera; family Phyllostomidae; genus Carollia; species Carollia perspicillata. The sequence goes on along the minus strand of PVKM010006882.1, from coordinate 22,750 downwards.
AAAAAGAGATGGATACACATTCAGTATCCTGTATAACATAGGCTCTCAATGTGTGTTTAAATTTTATGTTAATGACTCCTCATAAGAGGTATTCTAACATTCTTCTAACACATTTACTTTGCCTTTCAGTTATTCACACTGTTAATTTACTAATAACCTGCTTTGCTCCAAGAAGACTCCGAGGCGGCTTACAATTTTTATGTAATGTAAAAGTACAAAGTGAAGATACGGATATAAAAGAAGGGAAAGTAACAAAACAAAACACCACCAGAGTTAAGGCTTCTACACAAAGTGCAGTTAATCACTGAAGTTAAAAAAGTAAATAAGGCTATCAGCTTCTGGACTGCTAACAAATTGGAGCATTTAAGATTTGCAGAGTCCACAGACACTGGTAGTCCCTACCAGCACACAGTGCCATCATTCTCCTAGCCTGGGTTCTCTAAGGGTCTGTATGTTTTACATCTCAATTAGTTGTAACCAGATCTTTAAGGATCAGGAGCTACACCTGGATGTCTTCATCTGGATAGCCTACACTTGACCTAGCAAAATCTAATATTAAGCCCTTAATAAATACTAAAGTGAATTGCAGGGGAACATGACCTAGAACTAGATTAAGTAATAGGGTCAATTTGGCATGAAAGAGGCAGACATCTACAAACACCAAGTTAAGAACTGTGAAATGTACAGAAATCCTTTACCTGGACAAGTGCTGGTAAAAGTAACACTAACAAATACATGCACACAAGCACACACACACAGAAGAGTGTGGCAGAGATCACTATACTCAAAAAATTACTTTTCAAACTTCCAGCTAAATACCATCTCACGGAATTCAGAAATACAAGTACAAATAATAATATTTGGGTTGCCTTGCATGTTAATTTTTTCCTTATTTTTTCTTAACTGAATCACAAATAGTTAAGACACCAGTATAATTTTGAGTTTATTTCTCTATCTACTCACATATGTGGAAAAATGAAGGATGAAAGATCAGAAACCCTGAGTTTAAATCCAAATCAATCGCTTCTGGTTGTGCAACCCTGAGCAAGTCGCTTGACGGCAGGTGCCCCAGAGCCGTTAAAAAGACCAAACGACGACGGTGATGGAGGGAGACGTGACTTGGGGTGGTGACCACATAACGCAATACACAGTGCAGAACTGTACACCTGAAACCTATATGATTTTAGGATTCAGTGTTGCCCCCAAAAACTCAACAGAAAAGACTAAATGACATCATACATGAAAATCCTTGAAAACATACAAAATGCCATGTAAGTATTGCTACAATGACTAAAGAAAGAAAACAATTAGTGACAATAATTAGATTTTTGCACTGGTGGCTCCTTCTAGAGATCCCACCTATGTAGACACCATCCTCAATGTCTATCTCAGTGTCTACCTGTTCTGCGATACAATTTCGAAAAGCGTTGATCCACAAACACAGTTTCCCTACCTACAGTTTCCATTACTGTAACCTGTAAAATACAGCTCCCTCTATTAAATGGCTCTTATCAACAGTAAGGTGAGACAATGGTTGGGCATATGTCCAGTCACGGCCCCTTCCATGCTGGGAATACCTGAAGTAATTTGTTAAAACAATGAAAAGTGAATCAGTTAGAGGATTTACAGTTGCTGATTTAGAACTTACCACAAAGCTGCAGTAATGAAGACTATCTGGTACTGGCATAATGATAGACGTATAGAGCAACGAAATAAAAATTGAAAGTTCAAAAATAAACCTTCACATTTATGATCCATTCATTTTTCAAAAAGAATGTCAAGAAAATTCAATGGGAAAACGGACTTTTCAGCAAATGGTGCTGAGATATTGGGTATCCGCACAGAAATGAATGCAGCTGAACCTCTATCTCACGCCACATACGAAATGGATCAGAGACCAAAACATAAAATCTAAAACAAAAAACTCTCACAAGAAATATATAGGTGTAAATCTTCAGTCTTGGATTAGGCAACAGTTACTCAGAAATGACACCAAACATACAAGCAAAAAAAAAAAAAATAGACAAATTGGACTTATCAAAACATAAAACTTCCATACTTACACAATTGCTACCAAGGAAGGGAAAAAACTACCCAAAGAATAAGAAAAAATATTTACAAATCATATATCTGATACAGAACTTGTATGAAAATAAAGAAAAATTACAACTCTATAATAAAAAGACAACACAATTTAAAACGGACAAATGATGTGAATAGACATTTCTCTAATGGAGATATAAAAATGGTCAATAAGCATATGAAAAGAAGGCAGTCATCATTAACCATCATGGTGGATTTTATTTTAATGCAAATCAAAACCATACGGACACACATACGGCTTCGCACCTACTAGGAGGCCCATCATTGAAAACAGAGACAGTAACAATTGCCGAGGCTGTGGAGAAAGCATATGTCTCCTACCTTGACGGTCAGAAGGTAAAACGGTGGGGCCACTGTGGGATACAATTGGGCAGTTTCCCAAAAGATTAAACAAAGTTACTATAAAACCCAGCAACTCCACTACTACAGAAATAAAAAGAAATGCCCATACAAGAACCATACACAATTGTTTACAGCATTGCTTACAATAGCAACAAAGTGAAAACAACCTAACTGTCCATCCATGGATGAATGGGTAAGTGAAATGTTGTAGACTATACAGTAGACTATAGAGATAAAAGGAATGAAACACCGATGGCATGCTACAACATGAGTGAACCTTAAAAACACTGTGCTTCATAAAAGAAGCCAGTTGCAAGAGACTAGCTGCCGAAAGGTTCCATTTACACAGTACGTCCAGAACAGTCAGACCCACAGAGACAGCAAGCAGACAACGGCTGCCTACAGCTGGGTGGTGGGAGAGGAGGGAGGAAACGAGGAGGCAGTGACTGCTAAAAAAGGTGTGGTTACCTTCTGGGGGTGATACGTATGTTGTAAGATTGATTATGATGGGTCACGACTCTGAAAATACACTAAAAGCCACAGAATTTTACACTTTACATCTCAATAAAACAGTTGCAATTTTTTTAAAGTAGAGCACAGCCTGTGTTCAATGTATGTAGACCATTGAAACGCAGCAATAAAAAGTGAAAAATGCTAGTATAACTGAACTACATCCTCTTTTTTAGTGTTTCCTCATTTTACTTGCTCAATTACTACATAAAAAATCAAAACCCAAAGGAATCATTTTACCAGTAGTCTCTACTTTCAAAAAGTAGCAAGAATCTCTGGTCCATTTCCATGCTCACAAGGCTAATACAAAATTGGATAGTATCAGATCATATCAGAATTTGAATGTAGCTTCTTTGTAATACAGAGGAACAAGTTATCCTTGAGTGGCAAAAGTTTTTACATTTTCACTTGGTAATTTTCCTAGCAAACTGTCAGTTTCACACTAGCACCAAGGACACATAAATGAACACACTAACTAGTGTATTTACACTAGTAACTAGTGCATTTACAGATTTAAGTAAGATCTGTGTTTTTAACAATCTGGAAAGAATCCTGCGAGTCACAATATGGTCACCTACAAGGGGCAGCAATTCTACCTGTTAGAGCTCTGTAAAGGCACAGCATGAATTTTACCCACTCGATCCAGCTAAGCGGGTATGCAAGCCCTGAGGCAGGGAGCAATGCTGACCAACAACCCAGCATCTCCTCCAGCTCAGCTGGTGGTGTGAAAACATCGGTGAATCTGCAGAGACCTCGAAAGAGAACGCTTGCAAATCGTATGGGTCAATTATGTTATCCATGACAAGAGCAGAGGCCAAGCAAATATATTCTACTGTTTATAGGAAATACTCACGTATACGACCAAATTTCACCCAAATTATACATAATTTTCTATGCATATGGCTCTACAGACCCTATGATTTCACGAACAGAAACTGTTTCCTTAGATGTATCGTAAAGTCTGGTTTTTAAACATTAACTCATAATTTTTTTAAAAAACTCCTAAGTTAACCCAGGTTTTTAAAAAACTATATAAAGGCATGTGTTTCCTATAAGAAATAATTCAACCTATTATCAAAGTACTTTGTGAATACTCTTTTAAAATAATATTTAGGTTCATTCAAAACCTGAAAAAAATAAATCAATACTACATTAGAGTAACTTCCTCTAAAAATGCCTTCTAAAAACTTATCTATTTACACTGAATGATGTAATTCAGGGAGACTTGATGCTCACAACGAGTTCAAATACAGACTTGCAGAATACTTAAACATGTGCAAGTCAGTTACTTCAACATGATTCTAAGAATTGCTTAACTGGACATCATATAAGAGATGTCCCCAAATTCAGAAGTCCCTTCCCTAACCTGACATACACATAGAACTGGGCTGTACTAGTTTGTTAAGTTTCCAGAAAATAACAACAAACCACACTCCAAGTGGAATGCATACCCACCCACTCCCACCGAGACAACAGATGAAAACCCTTCTCCACTCCAACTGCCTGAACAGGTACACCCACAGATGTTCCCTCACACACAATCTTTACCTGTGTTTGCAAGCTCACAACCACCCAAGCCAACCCAAAGGAAGGGTTTTGAGAGGCAAGTGTTACTGGGAAAAGTAATACACAAAGGGAGTACTATGGGAATGGGATTTTGATTCCTTCAATTAGGCAGACAGCTTTAATTTACTAGACTGCTAGAAATTAATTCATTAGACATTAGGACAAAGGTGCAGTTGGCATAGAACTTAAAAAAAATCAAGTACAAAAGCACTGTTAAACTTTGTGCCAAAAATAAGCTGAACTAAAATTATTCTCTAATTTCTTTCTCTGAAGATAGCAACCACATTCTCACTGAAACAGAGATAGGCAGATTTACTATAAACCACAATCAAATATTTGACACCAAACAATCCAAAAACCACAGTAATCCACTTAACAAACACACTGAACACATCTATATTAAGAAGCACAAGCACACAGAGAATGCAGAACTAATCACCACTCTCCAATCAGCAACAGCACGAGGAAGTTTTGCCTGCCAAGAGGCAGAACCCCACGTATGAAGGTGGTGGAGATGATCTCTATCTCTGCCTGATCCGGTACAATCAGCTACTCTGGATCAATACAAGGAGCGAAAGCCCCTGCACCACGGACCTCCACCTCACTTCTAAAGCAAACTTACTGGCTTTCCAATCTTCATACCATTAAATGGATTTCCTTGCAAAATCCCATACACAAATAAATTAATCAAAGCAGGTACAGGCACGCCTTGTTTTATAGTGCTTCACTTCGCTGGGCTTCACAGATGCTGTGGTTTTTACAAACTGAAGGCAGGACTCTCCACCAGCAAAAAGATTACGACTTGTTTTATTGCCACGCTCCCGTTATTATGGTGGTCTGGAACCAAACCGGCAATATCTTCACGGAATGCCTTGCAGTTTTCTACAATGCTATGTGTCAATTATATCTCAATAAAACCGGGAGAGAGGAAAACACAACAAAATAGGTGTCTTTCCTGGAACTGTCTGAAGAGTTTATTATATGTGGCATCACATTGAAAATTCTTTACTTATAAAGAGCTGTGTAACCCATAATGGTATCTATTAACTAAGACTCAGTGAAAAAGTAAATCTCTGAATTTTAGATAACACTATAAGCTTTTCCTTTTACTTTAAATGGAACCATGGATTAATTATTTTATTTAAATAATAACCACTATGTAATAATCGCTCTCCTCAGACTTAAGTTTCCAGGCATGTTCACAATATGTTGGTTTAATCAAGGTTAAATTATCATCTGCAGTAAATCAAGGGTAAGTCAGAGTAACGTATTATAAAATAATATACCCAATAGCAAAGTGGCCGTCTAACCATCCCATGATATTTTATGTGTCGCATTTATCAAAAATAAGCCTTAAACAAACTCATTAAAACAAAGTAACTAGTTTATTTTGTCAATAATCTGTTATCAAAATTTAAGCAAGTATATAAAGGTCACACATTTACCAGTAATCTATTGTTTGTAAAAAGGTTACAAAAATAACATATGTGCTAAAACACAGTTTATTTAATGAAAGATTCAAGTGAAGCAAACATTGTACTAAGAAACAGGGAATTTTAAGTTTAATTCAAACTGGAGTTCTTCTGCAAATCAATGTATTTACAGGAATTGGCTGCCAAAGCCTAAACAATGATCTGTCATCTGAAACAGCTTTGATGTAACAGTCTTAAGTGACAAAGAGTCTCCCTGTTAAACAGTTTCACCTATAAAGAAATGTGTTCTATCTGAGTGAAACATTCTTTGAACCTTATTGCATTTATATCTGTATACACCTCTCATGTAAAGAAATGTATTAGATTCACCACCAACACAATGTTATTAGAAGTTTTCCTAGACAGAACAGTTGTCAATACAGTCATCTACAAAATTTTCACTTTTATTAATATCTATAGTCACTATCTTTACTTTCACATAAAAATAAGATCAGTAAACTCAGAAGTCAGACAAAACAATAAATTCTACCTGCATTCAATAGTGCAATCAGTTTCCTGTAACCTATCCTCTCACCTGCAATCACATGACTACCAATTTAAACTATAAAAACCCCGTATTGGTCTGGTTCCAACGCCGACCTCTGATCAAAACAGAAAGAAATGTCTTAAACTAGCTGAACAGCCATCTTCCAATTACTGCACGAGACTGAAGATAGAGTGTACACTGAAGGTTATTTTTCTCCTCTTCCTCTAAATACCTGTATATCATTAATCATTTCCAGGCAAACACTTGTATTTCCTATAAGTAAACTCTGACCAGAAAATTGACGAAATGTGGTTATAAAGGAGAGTTTTAAATTTAATATCAATGCCTCAAATCACCCATTCTCACTTAGTCACAACCAATGACTACAAGAAACAGTGTAAACCAGGAAGAACAGTTTAATGTTGTGGCATATAAAAAATCAATTTCCAACAAGATAACAACTGAGTAATTATCAAACAGCAAATATTTTAATCACACTATTATTCTATCATTAAAGAAATCATTTAAGGCCCCAACACCTCTTCTATTAAAAGATAATTGTATTTGTTACCCCATAACTTCATTATTTTATCATAACTGAATTACTCTCATTTTGGCAACTCCAGTCTACCAGTCCAAACACACTTTCTAAATATTCCATTTATGCACAGAAATAACTACCACCACTATCTTCCACAATCATTTAAATCCAAACCACAACAGTAGTCTTTTTACAAATAATCAGACTATAATAGTTGCACAACAGACCAACAGTTCCATTAGAACATCTGCAAAAGATGAGGATAGAACGCCACAAGTGCTTACCTGCAGTTGGGAGGAGGGTCCAACGTAATTTCTGCAAGCTCCTTCTGAATTCTTCAAAGTAAAGACAAAATAAGTTCTGTTAAAACGTCTTCACTCTTTTAACATGTCATTAAAACGTTACACTTTTACACTAACATTTCTGATGCATGTTTTTCATTTGAAATACTAGTAGTGTAAAAATCATCAAATACAGTAACAAAGTAGGAATCTCCACCACAGTTTTGACAACGCACCTGTAAAAGGTAACGAGATTAGCCACTCTCAGTGTGTGCGGCCTGGGGAAGCAGCACTGTGACTCAAATTAAAACTCGTTCAACCAGTGAACTGATAACGCGAACCAAAATTTTTAGTTTAAATTGGACACTTTTGCCACATTATTTATGGATCATTCCAACTTCTAATTTGTACAAGAACATTTCCATTTAGGATGAAAAGATGATCAGATTAAGTGGAATCCAAGCATCCTGACTGATTCAATCAATTGAAGAAACGATTATCGGGATTTCATTCCAACACCTAAAACTGCTATCGAAATACATGTGGAACTCCTCTCTGGGGCCCTGAGGTAGGAACAGGTTGAGGCTTTCAAATTTGACACTATTCCTTCTGCTAGAACTATCTATTAATATGTAAATAATCATTTAATGTCATTGCATGAATTTCATGCAAAGAAAAAAAGAGATTTTTTTTCAAAGGCTGCTTTTGCCCTGCGTTATTTTCAAGTTTGATTTTTAAATGTACCTAACCCCCTATATACAAACACAAAAGCTAAAGTGCTACATGATTTTTTTAAGACTATACTTAGAAAGCTCTTAACTATCACTCATGCATTATTAATTAAATGTAGGCTTTATTAAACCAAACACAAAAAACAATTCTCAAAAGCATATCTTCTCCTCTGCCTTGGTTTTTAAGTGAGATTCACCACTGCGGGGCACCTGCTGTTGGTAATCACTGTGATGGTGTTCAGATGATGGCTGACTGAGTGCCTTAAAAGTCAGAACCAGGAACGAAAACATTTACTCACAACTTCACTTCACACCTTCTTTCCCCCCCTCTTTATTGAATTCGTTGAGCTGACACTGGTCAACAAAATCAGACCGCTTTCAGGTGCACAATTCCACAACACCTGCATCAGGTGTTGCACGTGCTTACCCCCCCCCCCGGGGGGGTCTCCCGTCCATCCCATCCATCTCCCCACAGCCTCCTCCTTCACCCGCCCCTCGACATCTCTTCCAAGGCAACAAATGGAGCTGCCGAAATAGACGGCATTTCTCCACTCCAGAAGGACCAGCACCAACCTCCTAAAGGAACTGCATGCTACTAATACAACTTTCACTTCTCTCGGTCATGTGATTCGAGGTTGGAAAGGCATTACAAAGTAAAGCAAGACTAATAAACTCAAAGCCAAAAAAGCTTTCATAGTAGTTCTGCCATGCCCTGGGGAGTTTTTGGGTAAAAAGACTGCTCCACCGGTTCTCTCTCTCAGTCTCAGTTTTCTAGAACTGAAAAAGTTAACTAGAACACCTGAACATCACCTCTTTTATTTTTAAAACATATGATTTCCTTCTAATCTGGAGTCTGCGGTGTGCTTACATACATATAAAGCATATATTGCCCACAGTTCAGTGAGGAGAGTCTCAAAGATCTGATACAGATGAACATCCTTTACTGACTTCACACAAAAGTATAAAATAGGCCCTTTAAACGGGTAAGTCCAGGTTAAAGACAGTAAACTGAGCACACACACGTTCACCTCCCACTCCTTCAGGACCCCAACTGGTGCAAAAAAGAATAATCAGTAAGAGGAGGGGGAGATCACCCGTAAATGAGAAATTTCCAGGTATTTCTGAAAGACAAAGCGGGTGGTGTGATTTAAACAGGTTGAGACGGCCCAGATGGGGGCTGCAGAGTGGCTTAATAAAGACATACTATTCGAAGGGTGGGGGCGAGAAAGACAACCAGAAACCCCAGATTCACAAAACACCTCTGTAAGAAAAGTCACAGATCAAACATGAAGCTATCTAAAATGTAAAGTAATTTTAAGTAACAGATGTTAAGGGGCAAAAAAGAGAGATTTGATATATTTTCCCTGAATGCTATGATTCATTGGGTAGCCTAGAGATCATGACACTGCACTTGTACGAAATCTAATCCTAACATCCTGTTTGGTCTGGTAGTGTGAATATTTAGTTATTGTAAATGTTCAGACAATTTATTGGTCTCTTCAACAGATAAAGCACAGAAGACGGTTTGCAGTTGCACTACACCCTGTAAATGCTACTAACCTTGAAGATGTAAAATTAAGTGCAGCTAAAAGGGGATGGAGGATGGGTGTGAGCACAGGGCAGGGAGAATAAAGGTGTTAATACCCCTATTTTCCAAAGCAGGGGAACAAGACATACGGCTGAAAATTTAAGGAGAAATAGTGGCTCTCTTTCACTGGGAGGAGAAAAGGGAAAGGAAGAGCATGCAAACAAGCCAGGTCCTCAAGTTTCACAGCAAGGAATCAAAAGACATTCATGTCAACAATTCAACAGGCAGATGGAAGCATATTATTTGGAGTTCCACACAAAGCTAAATGAAGGACTAAACCCAGGGACAGCTAAAGAGTTTGCTTCAAGGTAGAAAATTGGGTTAGGGAGGGTGTTTGGACAAAACAGTTGCTTTCCATTAAAAATGTCTCTGTAATGTTTAATTTGTTCCCCAAAACATGAATAAATTTTACAAACTGGTTTTAAACTAAGAGGAACAAAAGAACAGGCATTCAAAAGAGCATGCTTAAAATGTCAAAGAAAACTATTTTTAACATAAAAGAACTTCTTTGGGATTTTTCAAATAACTCATCTTGCTTTATGCTCACATTGTCCCTTTTGGTTTAAAAATTGACATGTCATAATTTTCGGCCAATGATTTCTACTAGGGAACTTGAACCCCTCCAGCTTCCATAATTCCAAATCTAATTATCCAATACAAAAAGCAATTTACTGATAAACTTGACAACTCTGAGCAATGAGTCAATATATTATACCTAAAAGTGGTTGTATCTCTCTTGACAAAAAAAGATTATACTAAGAATTGCTATTTAAACGGTTGCAAGATGTCCTGCTGTTTTCAATGAGAGCAGTTCACTCTGCCTCCAAAGTTGTGATCATAGCGTGCATTAAGTTTCTCAGTCTTGACATGTGGGGTAAGGAAGGCAGCTATTTCAGGCACTGTCCCTTCAGGTGAGGAAAAATGAGAAAGTATCAATAATTCACACTTACAGTGACTATCAAAAGTAAATTAAATAATCTCACAGAATGCTCTAAGTATTACTGGTTTATCAGTCCCCATTTAAAAGATAAGGAAGCTAAGGCTAGTTATCGTAAGCTGCTAAGATGAAACAAACAAACAGAAAGACCTCTCTCCTATCAGAACTTTTAAGACACAATTATTTCTCCAACATAAATCAACTAGACGATTGCCCAAATTTCCCATTTCTGCCTGGCAGGGCCACTTCTATGGTTATCACATACAGAATTCGGCAACTGCACATAAGTTTCTAGAATAAGTCAGAAGCAAAACACTAACTAAATTTCAGTGTCTAAGGCCTCACGTAACACCTTAACTGTTCCAGAAATGGCAAGAATACTGCCTGTGGCTGTCATCTGCTAAAAAGAAAGGGTGGAGAGGAGGGGAAGATAACAATCGTGATTCACTGAGATGTAACTGAAGAATATGGTAGCAATATTAATACAGAACAGAGACGATTATAAAGCACCCATTTTAGCATCAACATTAGATTAATAGTTCAGAAAAATGAAGCAGTATATATGTAGTGACATGTTTGAAACACACACACACATTTCAGGTTAAAAAAAGTCAATTGTCCTGACCAGTGTGGCTCTGTTGGTTGGGCATTTGTTCTGCAAAGTGATGGGTCACAGGTTCGATTCCCAGTCAGGACACATGCCTGGGTTGTGGGTTCAGTCGCTGGTTGGAGAGTGTAGGAGAGGCAACACATCAATGTTTCTCTCCCTCTCTTTTTCCCTCCCTTCCCCTCTCTCTAGAAATAAATAAAATCTTAAAACAAAAAGAAAATTCAGTAACTCGCTCAGGGCCAAGCAGAACATGAATATATGAACATGAGGATTTACAAAAGTGTTTCCTTGGCAGTTACTTTAAGAACAAGGAAAAAAAAAACCCTTCATCCCACCTAGATGACTTTCTGTACTGTCCTAAGGAATGCATTCCGCGGTCTCTTGAGAATCTCTATTCTAACCCATTGAATCAAATGGTCAAAACATCCAAGATGAACTTACTCTCAGGAAAAAACATCATGCAACTACTTCCTCAAATTTTTTATATCTCATGGCAGCCTCTGAATTAACCTAGAAAACACAGAGTCTTTGCAAATAATAAGCCCAGAGTTGAATTCCGAATGGTGACCCAGTAGACCTCTCCCCGCCAAATATCCACACACATGGGATGTGGTACAAGAGCCCTCCGTGGATGCCTGAAACCACGGTTCTGAACTTTGTACTAAGTTTTTACCTATACATATATATCTATGATAAAGTTTAATTTATAGATTGGACAATTTCACAGGAAGATTAGTTCTTACCACAGATCTTAACTTCAGCACATGATTTTTTTTCTTAAGTTGGAACCTTTCACCTTTTCACACAGAGGAATACTTTATAGCTCTCCTTGGCGTTTCCAAATTGCCAGCACCACTAACTCCTGCACTTTGGGGCCATTATTAAGTAAAATAAGGATGACTTGAGACAAGCACTGCGATACCATGGACAGTGGACCTGATAACCTAGGTGGCTTACGTGACCAATGGGCAGGTAGTGTATACAACTGAGCGAAACAGCATATATACTGAACAAAAGGAGGATTAATGTCCCAACTAGGAGTGAGATTTCATTACACTACTCAGAACAGTGTACAATTTACATTTTTGAATTATTTCTGAAATTATCCATGTACTATTTTCGGACTGTGGTCGAACGCAGGTAGCTGCAACTGCAGAAGGAGAAACCACAAATCAGAGGGAACCACTGTATATGCAGCTGACCTCTGAACAACACTGCGGCTAGGGGCACCCACCACCTCACTGTCAAATATCCATGTGTAACCTCTGACTGCCCCCAAACTTAATTAGCCTCACTCAGTATCTGCAGGGGACTGGTTCCAGGACCACTTCTCATATACCGAAGTCCATGCAGGCTCCAGTCCCTATACAAAAGGCACACAGATCAATGCATGCAGGTGGCCTTCCGCATCTGCGGCTCCCAACTGCGGAACAAAAAGAGTACAGTATTTATTGGAAAAAATTCACATATTAGTAGACTCGGGCAGCTCAAACCCATGCTGTTCACGGGTGCAACTGTACTAGGTATCTGTGATTCTAGGAGACCAGTGATTTTTTTGTGATGCTCTCAATTAAATGATTGTGCACATAAACTGTAAGATGCAACCTGATTTCAGAAACATTAAGTTTTTAAAGGTACATTTAGAATCAAGAAAATATGATAATTACAAAAGATTGTCTGAAAGAATAGTTCTTCATTCTCATGTGAAAACAAGTTTAGATCATCCCATATAATAAAAATTCACACTGGAATACACTAGAATCCACCTTTCAACCTAACTAAAATTTAAATAGAATCTAAAACTAAATATCATTCCTAGAACAGTATTATATTGTGTCCAATAAACTCACAATGCCTACTCTGAAAAAGGTTAATTTGAAATAAATGTGATTTAAAATTCACATTTACAGATGTGTCAACACGTGTAAGAGGCAGTACAACTCAGTGAGGGGCTCCAAGCAGATGTCTGATGGAACTGATTAGTCAATTTAATATCATCAAAATGTGTCACTGCAGAAATAGTCCAACTACACACTTGCAAATATAGCAAGAGTGATATAGGTATGTTCCTACACCAAATTACTTTTTAAAGAGATTTTATTTATTTATTCTTGGGGAGAGGGGAAGGCAGAAAAAAGGGGAGAGAGAGAAACATCAATGTGCGAGAGATACAGGAGAGGTTGCCTCTCACACGCCCCCTACTGGGGACCTGGTCTGCAACCCAGGCATGTGCCCTGGCTGGGAGGCAAAGCAGCGACCCTTCGATTCTCATGCTGGCACTCAATTCACTGAGCCACACCAGCCAGGGCTCTACACCAGATTATTAATTTTACAATTACAGTACATTTCATGCAATTGAGCACTTTTGTGCAAAGTACTTTAGAGTTATTAGAGAATGTATATAATTATAGCTCCTGAGTGTTTCTAGTTTAACAACAGCATTATGTTCTCAGAGGTTAATATACACTTTATTTTCCTGAAGTTTATTAAATGGACTTGAAAAATGTTATTAAAGACTTTAACTGGCATGAAATCTATATGACAGTAACAGTGTGTGTGACATCTTACTATGCGCTACATAAATGCTTTATCACCTTCAGCCCTCACAAAAGCCCTGTGAAGGTGGTGCTATTATGTCCATTTTACAGAAGAAGAAACCGAGGCACAGAAACATCCAATGATATATCCACCATCACCAGGGTACTTATTAGCTGCCAGAACCTAGACGCAAACTGCGACCCTGTTCTCGAGTCCAACTTCTTGCCCTGCCTCTGCTCAACTACCTTCCATAAAACGACACTAACTGGAAAAGACTGCTCAACTGAACAAAAATCAATGACCAATAATACAGTATAAATTAGATTTCTATTTTGAAATGACCTCTCACTTTTAAATCTTCTGAACACATTAGTACCCAGATCCTACTACCCATGGAAGTTCCAATCCCTACAATAAACTCGAAAGTCTAAGGGCAGCCAGTAAATAAATCTTGTGACCCTACTATATACTATGCACTGTCAACACAATGGGAATGACAAACACATAGGGCCCTACCCTCGTGAGTCCCGATTTCTTTCTCAGTTCTTAGAACTTAAGCAGAGATGGAGTAAAAACAATAACAGCTCCCCTACCAACTAAACTGGGGGGAGGGACAGGGGAAGAATTAACCTTTTTGTTTTCTACTTAAAAAATTGACAGTGAAGCAGAATTTTTATATTTAAAACAAATGGTAAATAACTATGTCACTGTCACTGATAAACCACCCATAGACCACCTAGAGGAAGGTCATGAATCACAAACTGAAAATCAGATTCACAAGAATGAATTTGCCAATGGAGGGGCTCCTTCAGCAAAGAAGCCACTCAAAAAGAAAAATACTTCTTTCACCAGTGCAATATCAATTTCTATTACTGACAATTAAGTACACACACACCATCTCAAAATTAGGGTCTATCCCCTACCTAAAAGGAGGGGACAAGGTTTGAATACATAACCTACATTTTGTACACACTGTAATAAAATGAAGTAAAAGATGACCCAGGTAAATACTTGAAAAAGTGTGTGTAATCTTCACTTTCACACACTATACGGTTTACTCTCTTTCATAAGCATTATACAGTTTATTCTGTTTCATAACCCGAGAACATGACTCTGAGGTATGAAGAGCGGCGCTGCCAGCCCAGGGAAAGGCAGGGCCTCGTGAACACAGGCAGGAGCCTTTGCTGCTGGCAGGCAAGGGCGAGCAGAGCGCAGACCTGGCCGAAGCAGTCTCCAGGTCCTACGAGCCTCGAGGCACACACCGGCCGCCCCATCCGCTCCCTATTCTGACAAGCTGGAGCGGCCCTGCGAGATCCCTCACTGTCAGCCGATGAGGACTGAATTAGAGTTTCCTCTTTCACACTGGGCCCCAACCTGTACTTGAATATCTTACCCATTCACCCCCAAACTCTTTTCTTTCACCTAAATGTCATATTATCTCCATTACCATCGTCCCACCCATCCTAATTCTACCGCCCCACTTCCCACCAGCAGATCATTTTGTGCTGTGGCCACGTAGCAGAGGGGTAGGGTGAGCCAACTGAAGCTCTCTGAACTTGCGTTGTGATAGCAAAAACAAAACTGAACCCTTTCTCCAGCACTAGCAAGAGGTTTAAGAGTTTAAAGTTCAAGGCTGATGTTCATACAATTCCTTCTACAGAGGTCAGGAATGAGCAACACTCTTCCGGAAAGGGGAAACTGACTACCTTAGTCCCTGGGCACGCACTGCTGACCACTCATGAGCATTCCAACATCTCTCCCTAATGAGTCACGTCACCCCAGGGGGCTTGGGAAGGCTCTTCCCTATCCTGAGGATTGACCAGGCCAGAAGAAAACAAGGTCTACTAGACCATATGGTTTTTAATCTCTGGGAAAGAAGTTCTCCCTATCAGGGGTGTCCAACCTTTTAGCGTCTCTGGGCCAGACATTAAATGCAGTGGAAGGGGAAGAGTTGTCTCAGGTCACACATTAAATACATTATGACACACAATCACGCACACAAAAATCTCATAACGTTTTAAGTAAATTTATGATTTGGTGTTGGGCCGCATTCACAGCCATCCTGGGGTGCACGTGGCCCGCGGGCCACAGTTTGGACACCCCTGCTACTCTCCAATAAACTTGAAAGCTATCATTAAGCATTCAGACAATCCACAATGCCTAAAATTTACAGAACACTTTTATTTATACTTTCTATTTGATATAAAAAGGTATTAAAATAAAACGAGAATATTAAACCACAGGATCAGGTCTCTACTAAATTTAATTTTCCTTTAAACTGTTTTTCAAGAGATACTTGATAATGTAGCAATGTTAAAGCAAATTCCCTCTGCTGAGTCCAATAACATGCCAACGATCATAAGTGACTGATGGAGCAACAGAGAATCATCCCAATATCGACCCTCCAGATTATCTGTTTTCTGGAGGAAAAGAAAACGGGTGCTGAGACTGGCCCACTGCCTAACATGACAAAACCAAGACACATTTTTTGTGAACTCCGGCATTTCTTTACTTTACTAACAGGGAGAAATAGAAAATATACTAACATTCAGTCACTATTTTAATAGATTCCTACCCTCTATTCTGTATTACAGAACAGAATAAAATATTATGGTCAAGTAACTATAAATCAAACCATCACACTTTTACATGTCTTTTCCTGTTTATGCTCACCTATATAAATACACACAAGCACACTACAGATATATATTTTATTAGCTTGCCATGCTGTTTAACTGACTTTAAATACCAAAAAGTTCACATTGCCTACAATTACAACTATGTAAAAGAACCTTAAAAAAAAGGTTTTATTTATTTATTTTTAGAGAGGGAAAGAGAGGGAGAAAGAAAGGGAGAGAAACATCAGTGTGTGGTTGCCTCTCGTGTGCCCCCTACTTGGGGTGTGGGGACTTGGCCTGCAACCCAGGCATGTGCGCTGACTGGGAATCGAACCTGCCACCCTTTGGTTTGCAGGCCCATGCTCAATCCACTGAGCTACACCAGCCAGGTCTAAAAGAAATAATCTTGAAGAAAAATCCATGCACTTCATGATCCATATCCACCCAAAAAATGATTAAATGCAACAGAAAGATAGAACTTAAGACAATAAACTGATACTGAAAATAAAAAGATTATTATAACTGAGGTACCTTTTAGCACTAGTCGACAATTTAGCAGCTGTTTTGCTGGATATTTTCCCCTCCTTTTTCTTGGGCTGAACTTGTTCTCTTTCTGGTTCTTGTTGGACACTTTCACGTTGGTCTCCATCAGAACTTCCTCCACTAGTGCTTGGACTGTCGTCAACTCTCTGTGCCTCAGTGGACATTTTAGATCCTAGTTTGAAGAAGCGAAAAGCATGTATTCAGTTGTGGGAGGACGGTAACAAGGTACCTCAAAAATGGACAGGAAATGAGCCTCAAGTTAGAGCAAGTACAGCTAATACAAAGTAAGCTGGTCATTCACAAAACAGCTTTGGGAATGAACAAAACTTTTCTTTCATTCATTCAAATGCACTAAGAAGAGAAATGAAAACATATAAAATACACAACATGTTCCCAGTAACATTGTTCATAGAGCCAGAAAAGAGGGCACAGCTCCGATGTGCACTAACTGATGAACGAACGAGTGAACCAAATATGACACATCCACACCAGTAAATAGTATCCAGCCACAGAAAGGAATAAAGTATAGTCGCCATATGATACCACATGGATGAGCTTTGAAAACATTATGCCAAGTTAAGGAAGCTAGTCACCGAGAACCATAAACTGCATGGTCCCATTTATATGAACAGTCAGAACAGGCAAATCCGCAGAGACAGAAAAGTCAGGAAGTGATTACCGGGGGCTGAGAGTAAGGAAGGGAGGGGAAGAACTGCACTGGGTACCAAGTTTTACCAAAATATGTGAAAACGGTTTGGAAATTAGATAATGATGACGTTGCACAAAGGGACACATTCCATAAACCACTGAGTTATACATTTTAAAAGGGTGAATTCTACAGTATGTGAACCACATACAATCAAGAAAGCTGTTACACACAAAAAAAGAGGGCCTCCTCCGCACTAGGGTCTGGGGTAGTCCCCTTGGTCCTATAAGCATGAGAAATTCGGTCTAGTAGGTAAGCCAACTTGCTGAATGATAACAGGACATTTAGTAAAAAACAGACACAGGAAGAGAAAAATGAGGGATACTTTCTCATCCACATACAATAAACACATGCTCAGGACTGGGCTGAGGGCAAAAATCCTCTCAACTAATTGATTGTTTTCAGTAACCTTTGTGATAACAGAACAGAGGCCTGCATGGTTCTAAATAAAAACTGAACTGTATGATAGTGTCAGCACTGATCCAGCAAAATACCGAGCCACCATGTTTCACAGGAGATGGAGCCTGTTGAGACACGGAAGGATTCTGTTCCCCACAGTCTGAATGAAATCTCTCTCAAGGCTTTCAAATTCCCTTTGCTCTGAGTTCATGCTCCCCAAACAGGTGATTACCAACTCCATTTCCTCAATACCTTGATACGCAGGTAGCTGTTATAAACTACATAGGAGACATAAAAAAATGCAGTAAGTGAAAAGGGATATCCCTTCTCATCTGTCATTCTATCATAATCAATTTCTGAATTTCATTACTATGAATACGTCCCTTAACATCCAACCAGCTTGCCCTGGCTGGTGTGGCTCAGTGGACTGAGTGCCAGCCAGTGAACCAAAGGGCTTCAGGTTTGATTCCCAGTCTAGGGCACATGCCTGGGTTGTGGGCCAGGTCCCCAGTAGGGGGCGCGCGAGAAGCAACCATGCATTAATGTTCCCCTCCCTTTCTCCCTCCCTTCCCCTCTCTCTGAAAGTAAATAAATAAAATCTTAAAAAAAAAAAAGATTCAACTAGCTTAGATTGTACCAACAAATCTAAACCCAAACTGACAAAGCTCATGTCTGGAGTCTAAAGGGCCTTGTGCTCATTGCTCCTTTCACTTAAAAACCATGAGCACAGTGTAGCTACATTCTCAGGCACCTCTCCTTAAGAGAAACGGAACTACCTACCTATAAGAAGTGACACTAACACCATAAAATACACCTTTAAAAACAGCAGATAAATGGAACAAATTCCTTTAGAAAAAGGCACCATATTTCTCTTAATCAAATTAGGACTCGTGCCCTGGCTGGTGTGGCTCAGTGGATTGGACGCCAGCCTGCGAACCCGCAGGTTTAATTCCCAGTCTAGGGCACAGGCCTGGGTTGCTGGCCAGGTCTCCAGTAGAGGGTGCACAAGTTCCTCTCCCTCCCTTCCCCTCTCGAAAAATAAGCAAAATCTTAAAAAACAAAAATTATCACTTGAAATAAACTATATTTGATATGATCAAGAATTATAAAGAAAGATTACTCAAAGCACTGCTTTTTTATTAGTCCAAAAGTATAGCTAGTTGACTCACAAAAATTCACCATCACCGAAGATTCAACTTGTAGCTTGCTCTATCAAAGGGATTTC
Organism: Carollia perspicillata; assembly: GCA_004027735.1. NCBI lineage: Eukaryota > Metazoa > Chordata > Mammalia > Chiroptera > Phyllostomidae > Carollia > Carollia perspicillata. The sequence continues at coordinate 3,553 of PVKM010006882.1, read as the reverse complement.
ATATTACGGATGTTTAATGAACTGAAACTTTTACGGTAAGATAAATCAAAAAGCCCTGCAAGAGAATGGACAATTCAGGAGGCACAGAGAGGTAAAAGAGTCAAAAGAAAATACTGAATGCTTTCAATGAGATACTGCACAAATACGCCACCAACACCCCTTACCTCCAACAGCTCCCTTCCCGCAAGCACACCGAAAACAGGTCTGCCCAAGCAGTGGGGAAACTGTCAGGGAAGCCCGACTGCTCTTCTACCTATTCCGTGAATGGAAAGCGTTAGTCTCCGCAGCTGTGGCCTCTTTTATGAGCACTAAACTCACTTACTAGCATACGGAAATCTCATATCAGTATGTTTCACGTCTAGCTCTAACAGCCCTAACATATTTCTTGTTTTTTTTCATTTTTATTTCATTTTATGTCTCCTCCTTGGACTCAACATTTTTTTTTTCAGTTTACTTCTTTTAGTTAAAATGTACCAGAAGTTAAAAACCTGTGTGTACATAAGAGTATTTAGAGAGAGCAGATGTGCATGGAAATGAGAAAGAGGACAATTCTCAGGGAAAAGCCCTAGGATATAACAAAATGCTGCAGGTAATATTTTGAGAGATGTGACATGAGTGAGAAGCCATATTATGTACCTTAAATCAGAAGCAATCCATTACGTGACAAAGACACCGAAACCTAAATGAAATAAAATTATTTTTTACTAAAGTTGGAGCTTCAGTTTAATAAACTATGTCTACAGTTTTAGCTGTAAATTTCACTATGTATCATGCTACACATTCTTCTTAATATTCTTATTTATATGAATTTACATACTATCTAACAATACCATGAGTATACGATTACTTAAAAGACTATTTGGTGATGATTAATCTGAGCTATAAACAGAAACCCAGATTTCATAAACTGCTCCAGAATAGCTGGGGACTAAAATTAGTCTCACCAGACAGCTATTAAAAACACTAGTTAAAATACCCAAATAGACGTATAACATCTATGGTGTCACAATAAAGAAAAAAATTACTTCCACTTTTGACCTAAGATATTTTATTTCAACCAAATCTTAACACAGGGATGGTACTGATTTGGCCAAAAAGTCTGTTAAGTTTTTTCCATAAAATAGAAGACACAGTTTTCATTTTCATTTTCAGCAATAACTTTATTGATCTGGGTATTTTCAGTATGTCAGCTATCTCCTGCTATTGGCTTCTAGTGGGTAGAGGCCAGGGGTGCCGCTGAACATCTTCCAATATATAAGATAGCTCCACAGCAAAGAATTATTTGGTCAAAATGTCGACAGTACTGAGAAACTTTGCAAACCACTTTTGATGTGTTCAATCTCCATACAATACACAAATCTTTTTTGTGTGTGGGTTTCAGTTGCATTTTTACTTTTTGAAATAACAAAGCATTACCCACCAAAAATGTTGCGTATCTTCTTCCACCTTCCATATTAAAATGGCTGCACAAAAATTCACCAATTTTGATAAGTTTTTTTAAATGCATGCTGATAGGACAACTATCCCAATACACTCTAACAAAATTGTTTCAAATGAAGTTAAATACAGCTAAGCACTACTAGAGCCATCCTACAGAAAACTAAATGAACTTTTTGGCCAATCCAATAAATTCATCTGAGGTCACTAATAACCAATGCAGAAACTTTCTCGAAGTTTTCATATGTCCTTCAAATATCAAGAGTAAGGCAAATTTCTGCTGGAAGACAAAACCAGCAGAAATCTGCCTTACTTCTGGAGTATGGGGAAAAAAATTACTGCACCACTCAACTGGCAACTAATTTTTATGAAGAAAGAATAGTTATAACTGTAAAGCTGGTGTTTTTCTAAAGTACAAATGAAAATTCCTGAGTTAACTCTTTAAATGTTACCTTCTAAAGCATCATTTAAAAATTATCTTTAAGATTAATTTCTAAATAATTTGATCCAATCATCTAATCTAGAGGGAAGATAAATTTAAATCCCAGCATTATAAACAGAGCTACTCATCAATGATAGTTTCAAAGATATGAAGATAGTTCAACTTAAATTTTTACTTTGGCTTCTATGTAAACATCGGTTTCTAAACATAAAATAGTAAGGTAGACCTTCTTCAAACATATGTTAAATTAAGAGTTTAGGTATCGTTCATTCTTCAACAAACAAATTACCTAAACTTGAATTAGATATGTACTTGATGTTGGAATTACAATCCTGGAAATTAGCAACGTCTAGTGAATGAAACTCATATGTTCCATAAAAATGAAATAATTTGATTATAAACATTAGTGATAACATAAAAGCAACTGCATTCACTCCATAAATCCGGATTACTGTCCAGATAAACTTTACAATTGTATCTCAAGGTATAAAACTGCAAAAACAAGTGTTCATTGGAGCTTCACAGGAAAACGCTGAATTCTGTGATTTGATATCCCTCTATTTGTCTTCCTACTCACATTTCTAAACTTTTCTAAATAATTTATATTATACGCACAACATCTAGCAATATCCAGCTTTTAACTTAAGTGTAAAAATATTTACATAGGAAATATTGAGGAGCACCTGAGTTTTGAGAAAGGTGCCAAGTGCTGGGGAAGACAGACTGGGGTATGACATTATATGAAAACCCTCCATCATGGGCATCTGCCCATATACCAGGGAGCATCCAAACTGTCTGAGGGAACACAAATATTTGGATAACCAGGTCTAGAGTGAATTAACACGTATTCAAAAACATACTTCTTTAAAGAATCAGGGATTAAAAAACAACAACTAAGACCTTCAAATGTTTCTAAAGCGCTGGATTATCTAAAGGTAAACTGTAGCCCTTCCTTTTGGACTTACAGATAAAAAATATTTGAGCAGACTCTCAAGTACACACAATACGAAACGATGAATCTTGAAAACATGCAAATAGGTCTAGCAGCCACCCAGCACAGGATGATGTCTTTCTAAAGCGGCCTTAATTTCCTTAAGAGAAGATGGATTGGACATTTCTGGTTGGTCGTAAGGGGAAAAAAGCCACAAGAAGCTACGCTTTATCTTCATTAGAAATGGTAAAGGGCAAAGGGATCAAAACATTATGAGAGAAGAGAGGGGGAGAAGTTGGGGGTGGGGGGCGCGGAGGGAATCCAGTTTCCATCCAGGCCAGTGGGGGCTGCAGAGAAGAGACCGGAGAAAAAATGGGCTTCGGCTCCAAAGTGTGACAAGCGCTAGGCTTCACAAAAGACCAATACAACACACACTCCACCCCAGTGCACACACAAACACACCCCACAAGGTCTTCTCCGGGCGGGCCACAGGGGTGCAGCGGAGGTGGCGGGGGAGGCAGACCCGGCACTCGCCAGGAGAGACACCATGTGTAGCAATTATGCAATTAGGGAAAATAGCAAAAGATCAAGCCAGGCACTTTTCCGCCGTGACATTTATCCTGTACTTTTGCAAAGACTTAGTTCCAGGATGCGGCTGGGAGAGGGAAGGGGCTGGGAGGGTAGCGAAGGATGGGGAACTAAGAGGAGAAGGGGGTGGAAGACGGGCAGGGAGGGAAGAGGCA
>PVKM010006881.1:0-43006 GCA_004027735.1 Carollia perspicillata | reverse complement strand
CGGGATTTTAGGCCCTAGCCGAGAAAAAAAAAATCAATTAAAAATAAATATAAATAAATAAATAAATAAGAAAGGAAGGAAGGAAGGAAGGAAGGAAGGAAGGAAGGAAGGAAGGAAGGAAGGAAGGAAGGAAGGAAGGAAGGAAGGAAGGAAGGAAGGAAGGAAGGAAGGAAAAAAAACTTTAAGAACCATACCCCACATTTTGGCTCACTTCTTTTTTTTTTAATATTTTATTTCTTTCTTTTTATTTTTAGAGAGAGGGCAAGGGAAGGAGAAAGAGAGGGAGAGAAACATCAATGTGTGGTTGCCTCTCACATGATCCCCACTGGGGACCTGGCCAGCCACCCAGGCATGTGCCCTGACTAGGAACTGAACCATGACCCTTTGGTTCATAGCCCGCACTCAATCCACTGAGCTACACCAGCCAGGGCTTGGCTCACTTCTTATGAACACAACTCAATCCTATAGCCATACTAGGTGATTAAAGAGGCTGCAACATGTAGACTAAGAGTGGGCAGTAATTTACCCAACTACAAGTCAAGGTTCTACAACAAAGAAAAGAATGATTTATAGGAGGCAGTTGGCAGTCTTTTCCATCCTCTTGTTCATGACTTCCTTAAAATACTCTCTGCTTTTGATTCCTAAAATGTAGTCATAATATCATAATAATATAACACTCACCAGTCCAGAAAATACCTCCCAAATCACCGCATTAAGTTTCATATGACTCTGTAAAGCAGACATTAATTATTACTACCTTCTAATTCTACTAATAAGAATCAATTGCTCAAAGAGTTGTCATAATTTTTAATGGGGCAAGACACAGATTAATTGGCTTTTTTATTTTGGTTTCTCTGTTTCTCTTACCCAAATTGGTTTACCATTGTGCCACAACTTTATGTTCTTCTTCAGCAAGCTAGATTATCCTTCTACCATCTGCTAAAGTAAATTTTAGAAAAAAGAGTAAAATTAAGATATATTGACAAAGATTTTTTCCTTGCCCAAATTTAGGTACCTCTGAGCCCTCTTATCAGTTAGGCATAGTCTCAAGCCTACCTAGCCAGTTATAGCAAAACCTTGCTATGCCTGTTTAGAGAGAATCTTCCCACCCTGGATATGGCCATTTTCCATATCTGATCAAATTCCTCACTCCCCTCCATCCCCTAGGTGATATCTGATCATCCTAGCCTGTCATTGTCAAGAATCTTGTTAGGTTAGTTTAAAAAGATTTCCCCCTACCCTTCATGTCCCCTCCTAGAAATTTTCCATTCACTGACTCCTCTCAACTTGCTTCTTGGTTATAATTCTCTGCTTGTCCTTGTTTTAGGAGTTGAGCCTGATCTTCCTACCCTACTGAGATAGTCTTCACAGCTCTTGCAATAGTTCGGGAAAAAAGCCTTCCCACTGTAGGTGTAACAATATACAAATACAAATATGAACACATGTTAAAGAATTTTTTCTGCTCATATGATATGAGGTTCCAAGGCAAATGATATGAAAGATTCAAAGGGAAAGTCAAAAGAGTACAAATTTATATTAAAAAATGTTGTGAGGGGAGTGGTGATGGGAAAATGCAGATAACTGTACTTGAACAATGAAATAATTTTTTAAATGTTGAGAATCATGCAAATTAAATCAAAACTTGTTTTTCCCTAGACAAGGAAGTAAATTAAAATGACAGGACAACATCTACATAATCTATCAGTTATATACAACTTATGAAGAGTTGTAACATAGCTCAGGGACAGTGAACAGGGCTAGAATCTGATGACTTGGAAGGGTGTGCTATAGATAATTCATAGTTCTCCAAAAACACAAATATTTTTTCCATACATCAAACTGCAAAAAGACCCAAATTTAGTCTATGAGTTTAGGCTCATTTCTTTTTATATTATTACCTCAGATGAAGTATGCTATTTTATGGGTTAAATTCTCTTTCCTATACTGGTAATCTCAAAATATGGATTTCTATACCCTATATGTCTCACTGAAGGTAATTTAATGTATGTTGTGTTTACTCTACAGTTCAATGTTGTACAAGGCATCTATATTTGAAAGCTCAAACATCATGTCAAACTTCAAGTCTATAAAACGACCTCAGTGTATCCCACAAATTACACACAATTTTCAATATACCCACTTGTGTTATTGTCAGAACTGTTATTCTAGTAACTCAGAATTAATGTCTTACAGTCATTTAAATATTTTAATTCATCCTTTATATCTAGCAGTAATTAACTTCTTATTTTTTGAACAAAATATTTCATATATACGAGCTTTCCCTTTCCTTTTATCATTTGCTTAGTTCTAAATTTATTTCTATTCTTTCCTTCCCCATTTCTATCCCCTATTAATCTAATATGTGGCTACCAAATTAATCTCTGTAAACCCATTAGGTAGCATACTTAAGTATACCACATACAAAATGAAATAGGTGTGGTAGTTGTATTTTTCAAAGATGTCTTGTAACAATATCTCCCTTCCACTCAGCGAGCTTCTGATATCCTTCCAGTAGGTTACCTTTTGTTTGGGTAAATGAATCATTAACTACCACTTCTAACCAAAATAAAACAAATACCAATACCAAGAATAGTTCTAATCTTCAACTTTCAAACAGCCCATAAATATGTAGTTCCTCCCTGTATGACACTGGGAAGAACTACATAATATTTTATTCTGTTTTCAAAGTTGCCAATTGGAAGCAACCTAAATGCCTACCAGTAAATGAGTGGATCAAAAAAAGTGTGGTACATTTACACAATGGAATACTACACAGCAGAAAGAAAGAAAGAACAAAAGAAGGAGATCCTGCCTTGTGTGACAGCATGGATGGAACTGGAGAGCATTATGCTGGTGAAATAAGCCAGAAAGTGAAAGACAAATACCACATGATCCCACCTATAAGTGGAACCTAATTAACAAAACAAACAACCAAGTAAAATATAACCAGATACATTGAAATAAAGAACAAACTGACAGTAAGCAGAGGGGAGAGGGGAAAGGGATAAGAGAGGAAAATAGAGGAAAGTTCATCAAAGGACATACATAAAGGACACATGGACAAAGTCAAATCAGGTAGGTTGAGGGTGGGAGGCAGGGTTGGGTGGGATGGGAAGATGTGATGGAGTGAAAATGGAGATGACTGTTTCGAACAACAATAAAAAAAATGCAAATTGAAAAAAATTGCATATTCACTGATGAAGCCACCTTGATAAACAATTCCAATCCTATCTTCATGAACTATGATCTACATTAATTTATTCTCTGTGCTGAGATCTACCATAAAGTTCATTTCTAAAACAGAAAACTATTTTTCAATAACAAAATTATAAAGGGAAAACTGACATATTTGACTACCAAACCATTTATACTGTATTTTAGTATAAGAAAAATAGAAGTATTAAATAAATGTTAGTTATTAATATTTAATGTTAATATTTAATATTAAGTAAGTTTTTTTGTGAAAATACTTAATTGAATATGAAAAACAAAGTGTCAGCACCCATACAAAATAAAGAGCTCTCTAAATGCTCCAAGAACACTCAAGATTTCAAAGACAATTCACACTAGAAAGAATGCAAAAATTTATTAAAAACTTAAAAATATTCAGTCTTGATTTCATATAATAAAATAATGAAAATTAAAGCATCATTAAGATATAATTTTATATCTATTAAAATGAAAAAAATAAAATATTGACACTGAATTTTGATGATATGGTAAAACTAATACATTTACATACAACTGTGGAAATGTGAAATTGTGTCCCTGAGTGTTCCTGGCTGCAAAATACTGTTTCAAAAATCATAAAGTATCCATAAGTAATTAATTAAATAGAGAAAAAAGCCAGCTATCCAAGCAAAGATAGTCATTAAAGTATTATCAAAATTATCATTTTAATCAATAAAAGGATTAGAAGAAATGATTAAGTAAATCATTGTGTGATATCTAACAGAATACTACATAGTTATTGACAATAATAATTGTAGAAATATTAAAACTGCTTAATATGAAAATTTGAAAGAAGATATAACCAGAAATATTGAAATAAAGAACAAACTGGCAGTAACCAGAGGGGAGGGGGAGGGGGATGATGGAAACTAGGGGAAGGTCCATCAAGGAGCATGAATAAAGGACACATGGACAAAGCCAAAGGGAGTAGATTCAGAGGGTGAGCAGCATAGATGGGTGCTCTGGGGGCCATGGTGGGATGAAAATGGAGACAACTATACTTAAACAATAATTAAAAATAGATACAAGCTAAAAAAAAGAAAAGTAATACAAAATCATAGAAGTATATTCACCAAAAAAAGACCAAAAGAGAATATTTAAAATAGTAGTGTTTGATTATTGAGATTGTGAGATATTTTTATTTAAAATGTTCCTTAAAATGTGAACACCTGGTTTTATACTAACAAGGGGAGAAAATAATAGATCAGTGACAAAATAAATGTAAAAATTGCAAACTTCAGAAATATAATCAAGCTTTTATTTTTTAAAGTTTTTTAAAAGATTTTATTCATTTATTTTTAGACAGAGGGAAGGGAGGGAGAAAGAAAGGAAGAGAAACATCAATGTGCAGTTGCCTCTCCTGCTCCCCCTACTGGGACCTGGCCTGCAACCCAGGCATATGCCCTTCCTGGGAATCAAACCAGTGACCCTTTGGTTCACAGGCTGGCACTCAATCCACTGAGGCACACCAGCCAGAGCTATAGTCAAGCTTTGAAAAGGTTTGTTTTCTTGCCCTGATTGGTGTGGCTCAGTTAGATGGACATTGTCCTGCAAAGCAAAAGACAGCCAGTTAGAGCATATGCCTGGGTTGTGGGTTCAGTCCCCTGTCCTTGCATACAACAGGCAACTGATCAATGTTTCTCCCTCTCTTTCTCCCTCCCTTCATCCTCTCTAAAAATCAATAAATAAAATTTTTAGAAAATGGTTTGTTTTCTTTACGATTAGTTGAACCAAAAGTTATTAAGTAAAACATAAGAATGAAATAGTTATCAAATATATTCTCTTGGAGAATGTTCAACTCTAGTCTTACATTTTTCCTGCATCCAAAATGCTTCCAAATTGATGATTACCCCAAATCAAAAAAAAAAAAGTGTGCAATGTGAACTGCTATATGTAAATGCATCAAATATAAATTAATCATCCTATCCCCACAATTCAAAAATTCTTGCTTAAATTACACTACATCTATAAATCATATATTCTTCAGATAAGAACTATCATTATGAAAAGCTTGAAGATGAGATAGAAAGACATGGAAATAGGTACATGCAGAATATATACTACAATTGTAATTAAATAACCATCAATACCATCAATAAATTATAAATTCTTTTTGAGTGACCTTCAGTGATAGCCATCATCCCTCTTACAAAACAGATGCCACAAAAAAGTCTTATAATCATCTATTAGTAAGGACAGTTTAGAAGAGATTAAAGAAGGGAGAGGTCTATTCTTTCATTTGATATGCATGCATCAAATGTAAAATAGTGGCTTTTTAAAAACACTAAATGTTCATCTACATGTCAGGTCACAAATGGAAAACTGATCTCAAAGAGATCTTTCATATGTAAATTATAAATAATGTATTCAAGAACATGGCTTGGGCTAGAAGATATTACCAGTCAGGCCTCCATATGCATTTTTATACACCAAGCATGACAGACCATCTGTCTGTTGTTCCCTCTTCAACCCTCATGCAGTAGTAGTGATTTATTAGTGGCCAGACAAAACAAAGAATGTTTTTTCTCATAGATCAGTTAGAGGAGGTCTAGAACATGCTGACCAGCTCAGTAACTAAGTCAGTTTTTGCCAACTTAAACACTGGTGTGCCATTTGACCTTGCAAGGACTGACATTGCCATGCATTACCTTAGACCTGTGTGGTAACCATGTCCTTGATATGTGCAAATCTAAAGAATGTAATAATCCCAGTCTTCAGAACCTCTGATTTCATAACTTATTCAATACATGAATAATAGGTTCACTACAGCATAATACTGTGCATTACAGTAGTGATTTTTTAAATGTGTATAAAAAACCATATCCTCTTTTAAAATCATTTTAGTATAGCGTCTGATGCTCTCTGAAATTTATTATTACTGAGAGAAAATTAAATAAAGTACTGAGCAAAACAACAGAAACAATGGAATGATTTTATTTTAATGATTTTATATACCACTGTATATATCTCTGAGTGTCTTCACAGGTGTAATCTCACTTTAGCCTCAAAAAATTGGGGCAAGTACTAAGGACCTAGACTATTTATTCCATTTAATAATGAGGTATTTAGGTGCTGAGAGTTGAGAAAAATGCCCAGAGTCATGGAAGATAAATGCAAGATCTCATGATTAAAGTCTCTTTCCACTCTATACTTTTATACTGAAACCATATTTCTTATATTGAATATGTAATGATTATGATTAATTTTATTTAGATACTTAAAGATAGTCAGCATCTATATGTGATACCAATCACAAGTATGTCACCAGCAGGTAAACTCCAAGAGGCAGATTATATTCTGAACTGAGTTACCATATCATAGAATCTAGAGTTGAATGAAAATTTATAGATAAATAAAAATAACTTCACATCAAAAAATATTCACTCAAGAATATATTTGATATGCAATCAAGAAGCTCCTCCTCAAGCAGACCCAGTAACGAGATGTTCAACCACTACACAGGGCAAAGATGGCACTGTGGAGAGATTCAGTTGAGAAAAAATTATGTACATTGAAAACGTACTACATTTATGGCTACCCATTAGTAGTTATTCATTGTTCCATCCCATTGGTTCTCAACCAAAGGGACTGTGTGTGGATGGGGATTTGAGCACTAGAGGTCATTTGGCAATACAGAACACATGTTTTGTTGCCCTGGGTGCTACTGACATCTAGGTGATCATGGATGCTGCTAAACAAGACCACCTCACACATCAAAGCATTATTCAGACAAAAATATACACAGTGCTTAGATTGAGAAACCTGCTTTATTCTAAAAATCTACTAGAGAATAAGTCTAATCCTTCTGCTCAATAACACCTTTCAAGTATTTGTAAATATTTGTTCCACCTCGTATCTTCACTTTTCAGTTATAAATGTTCCCAAGTCTAAAACTGTCTCTCCTACAAACACAATTTTAAATTTCTTACAAACATGGTTCTTCTTTTATTTATCAAACTTGGTCTTTAGATGTTGGGTAGATACTGACTTCGTATTCCATAGAAGGTCAGAACTGCACAGTGAAATAGAACTATTAAGTCCCCAAATTTAGTTCTGTCTGTATTAGCACTGCTCATACCTGTAATATATCTTTTAGCACCCATTTCATACCTCAAGTCATACTGGACTTGTGATGAACTAACTTAACTAAGTAAATTTTTACTTTAACTAGTATTGTAACTGTTCTTTTTACTACCTTTGTAGTAAGTTGTTCAAATCCAAAAGCAAGATTTTATGGGTTCCAACTGAGTAGAATCTTACCAGTTTTAGGGAATAAATTGAACCCATCAAGCCTCCCCACACACTTAACTTGGTAATGTTATTCAATATCTTAACTTTCCCTCCCAATTTTATCATTCAGAAATATAACACTTTCTGGTTTGAAGATAATACTTCTACATAAAGAGGAAAAAACATGGATGGAACTGAAGAACATTATGCTAAGTGAAATAAGCCAGTTGGTGAAAGGCAGATACCATATAATCTCATCTATAAGAGGAAATTAATGAACAAAATAAACTAACAAACAAAATAGAACCGCAGGTATGGAAACACGGAACAGACTAAGAGTAACCAGAGGGGAGGGGTGAGGTAGGAGGATAATGGTGGGAAAAAAAGGGAAGGGACTAGTCGAAGAACATGTATGAATGACCCACGAACATGGACTTGTGGAAATTTACTGTGGAAGCAGGGGATGGGATGGGTGGAGGAAGGAAAAGAGAGAAAAATTGGGAAAACTGTAATAGAATAACAATAAAAAAGAAAATAAAAAGCAAAAAATATGTATCACCATTTTTTATAAATTGTATTGTCATTAAAATTAATCTTTTTAACCCATTTATTATTCAGTGGGTCAGTTCCTCATTCCGCAAACATCATTAGCACTTACTCTCCCGTGTAAAGCTTTAAAGGTCCAGAAGATTTAAAGATGAGTAAATCATGACCTCTGTCATTAAAATGCTCAAGAATGTCACATTTGGGTTTTCTACTCAATAGAATAACATGAAATAATGCTATTTAAACCACTCTTCTGCTAATTATTCACCAAAATCATTCCTCCTCTTCCATAAAATACACCTGTAGCAGGAAAATGGCTGCCTCACTAGAGACTACATTCCCAACAAATTCTCAACAACATAATGTGAAGTGGAAATAATGCCTGCTACTTTCCCAACAAGACTTTTAAGAAATGGGCACACTTACCCTAATATTTCTTCCCCATTTTTCATGCTACATGCATGTAACAGGAAGCCCCAGAGTATACAGAATCTACAAGATGGAAGGAGCTTGGGTTGCTGAATGATTTCATAGACAAAAGTCACCTGTTGATAAGGAAAATCCACTTAAGATTGTTATCTGAGTGCTAAATAAATCTCCGTTCCAATATTTCTGCAAACTTTTTGATCACACATTCCCTTTACACTCTTAAAATTACTGAAAACCCTAAAGAAATTGAGTTTATATGTACTACATATATCAATATTTACCATATAAGAAATTTTCATTGGGTAATTTTTAAACTTTTTTATTGTTGTTCAAGTAGTTGTTTATTAACAATAACAATAAACTAATTACATATTAACATCAATATTATATTTTTAAAACATAAAATTTCCAAAAAATTTTAGTGAATAGAGCTTAAATATATTTGCAAATCTCTTTAAAGTCTGGCTTAGTAGAAGACATTTGGATTCTCATACTTGCTTGTGTATTCAATCTGTTGTAATAGAAGACACTACCCCATTGTGTGGAACCATTACATATTTCATTTTCTATTTTAGTAATTTAGTCTTACTAGTTCATACCTTAGTAATGAAGTAGATGTATACTTTTATGTTATCTTGATTCTTGAAATCTGCTTTCCTAAAGTCTATATACATACCTGTCTGACCAGGTTAAAACAGATTCAGTGAGGATATACTGATTTTCTCCCATAGTTCTTCCAACTCATATTTAACTGCTTGCTTTTGTTGGTTATACCTAAATTCATCATAGTGCTCCTTTTAATGTTTTCTCTCCTTTCTAAATAAAAAAGTATAGGAACATGTATAAAGCACCCATGGACAAGCCAAAGGGAGGTAGGATTAAGGATGGGAGATAGGGGTGGGTAGAGTGGGAGAGAGTGGAGAGGAAGGAATGAAGTCAACAGTACTTGAAAAACAATTAAAAGAAAAAGAAGAAAGTATAGGAAAAATTAGGTAAAAGTTTATTGAATGCATAAACAAATTGTAGTAAATCAATTCAATGAAAAAGTATTCAATGAAAAAGAGCAAGCTATAGATATATGCAATACTATAGATGCATCCAATACATGAATAAATCTCAAAATAATTATGCTGTATAAAATAAGCAGACAGAAAAATCACATATTCTATTATTCCACTTATATAAACATCAACTACATGCAAATCAATCTATAGTGACAGCAGATCACTGATGATTTGAGGATAAAGCAAGGGATAGGAAGGAGAAAGAAATTAAAAATGGTAAGGAAAGTTGGGGCATGATATATATCTTCATTATGTTTCAGGGGTGTACATATATGTTAACACTTATCCAATTGTATACTTTAAACATGTGCAGTTTATTATATGTCAATGAGATATTGATGAAACTGTAAAAAACAAAGTGAACTGTTATAAAATATTTTTTAAAGAAAAGATGACTTTCAATAAGGTTTTAGAGAGTTAAAATCTTTCCTTTTTTGATTTTTTAGCTTTATCAAAGGAGTGTTCATTATTTTTCATCTGCCCTGACCATACACACTATACTAATAATAAGTTATTTCTGTCTCTTTGTAACCAATTACCTAACTGTAGAAAGAACTATATGTAATGTTAGATGACACAGGAAGTTTCAGAGATGTGGATAATAAATAGTTTCTACCATCAGAAAATGGTAGTCCCCTGTCAATGACATATCTCCTTTCCTGTTATAATAATAGAGACCCACAGAAATTCTCTCTTACCATCTTGGCTTTAAGAGTTTTCCAATCTGATAAGGGATACCTGTTTTTCCCTTTCTAAAAATTACCATACGATTTCACCTATAAGTGTAACCTAATGAACAAAACAAGCAAACAAACAAACAAAATAGAACCAGAGGCATGGAAACGAGGAACAGACTGACAGTGACCAGAGGGGAGGAGGAGCACATAAAGGGGGAAAGAAGGGGAATGGGAAAGCCAAGGAACATGAATAGAGGATCCATGTGCAGGGACAATGGAGGGGATTCACTGTGGGAGGGTGATGGGGCAGGAGAGAGCAATGAGAAAAAAAGGTGGGACCACTGTAACTACAGAACAATTTTTTAAAAAGAAAACTCCACCAAGAAATAACTTCTTGTGTCTAAGAACTCTTAGTTAGCATTTTCTATGTGAAATGATCCCAAGTAGTAATTCCCAAGATACAGAATTCCGGACCCTGAACATTTGCTCAACACATATAACCGTATATGAGCCATACTTTCTCTAAATTTGTTACAATTTTCTGTGAACCAATTCCCCATTGCATGTAATGAACAACTAGTGTAAAAACAGAGCCTCATCAGCTTTAGTCTCAATTAAGCCTTTTATTACATATGCTCTGTCTCCTTTTATTATTCACAACAGAAGAGAAAACTGCTTAGTCAAGTGTAGATATAGAAATGCATGCTGTCTTTTAAAATTAATTTTGACCAAAACCAGACTAATTTGGCTACAAAAGAAGGTTGACTGCATAGGTAATTATCTCAAATTTGATTTGAGAAGAATTCCTTCAACAATAGTGAACAGATGCTTTCCACATTCAAAGCAGACAAGATTTTAATAACTGCATAGACTTACACTGCTGCTTATGAATAATTTGAAGGCTTCTTTAAATAATATCCAAAGCGTACTAACCTTACTAGACTTTCTAGCAAACAGAATTCTTTCAGTAAGCAAAGCAAAACCAGAAATTTTCATAAATCACTCATCTACTATGTCCCAACAGTTAGAGGAATGCCTTGGCAATCTTTTATTTTGGAGGCATTGAGTGTTCTGGCTTTGAGTCTCAGAAGTAATCATAGACCTGATATACAGAATTTCCGCAAAACTCACACAAGATATTTATTTCCTTAACCCTAAGGAAGATGTTAGAGTTCTGATCTGGGTACAGTCTGACCATGGCAGGGGTGTCAAACTCATTTTCACATCAGCTTCACAGTTGCCTTCAAAGGGCAGAATGTAATTTCAACTCCTTAACAGTTAGGGGGGTAGTTACATTTATACAATCCTAAAATTATTTCAACCCTTTGAAGGCAACCACGAGGCTGATGTGGCCCCCAGTGAAAATGAGTTTGACACCCCTGGATTAAGGGGACTGGCTAATCCAGCCCTCAAATTTACTTAAAAGTTAAATAATAATGCGTATTGTGATCCTTTTGGACATTTACGCCAGTACCACTCTCACTTAGTATCAATATATAAAAGTAAAAATAATAGAAAACATTTCCAAGAGATAATAAATTTAAAGATAAATAACATCTCTATGGTACATTACAGATATTTACATCTATATAGAACAGTACAGGTTTTAAGTGCTTTGTATTTATTGTTTCTCCTCAAAACACATCCAGGCTGTATAATCACTGCCATCCGTATCTTACAGACGACAAAACAGTTACAGAAGAACTGTTAAGTGACTGACAAAACCATACAGCCAGTATTTAACCACAGAACCTACATTTTCTGGCTTCAAATACATTATTCTTAACTTTTTAAACTTTGTATCAGTTTAAACTTTATACTAATTCTAACAGTAACATATGACCAATGCTGAACACATTAAAATGTAACAATCTAAATTAGAAAATTAAAATCATCCAAAGCTCCATCACCCAAGACAAGCCTGGGTAAAATCTCCTGCATTTCTATGGATAAGTAATACATTTATGTGCTAACATCTAGTAACTCAATCAGATTTTCTGGAAATAGACTCTGAGATGGAGACTTGCAAACAGAAGATTTAATAATTTATTTTCTGTAATAATACCTATAAAAGAGTGAGGAAAGTAAATTTGGCAAAAGGAAGAACTGAAGATCACTGCAGTTGTAACAGAGACCTTAATCGGTTCCACAGGGAGACCTAGGTCTTGGATGGACATTTCAAGTGGTACTAAATTGAGGTCAGGAGCCCCTTTGCAACTGCAAATTGACTAGTCATTTGTCATAAGCTTCCCTGGGGAAGGGACTGGTTATCAGAGAAGACGGTTCCCATGGGTTGAGGGGAATTCTCAAAGAGAGAGTCATATTGGGCTATCAGCAGCCAATTTCAGCAAAATGCACATTAGGAAAAACTTACTAGCAAAAACCCAATTTAAAAAATGGATTTAAGACTCCAATAGACATTCATTCAAAGAAGTACAAATAGCCAACACGTATATGAAAAAATACTCAGTATCACAATCATAAGTGAAATCAAATCAAAACCATAATGAGATATCAACTCATACCTGTTTGAATTGTTATATCAAAAAGACAAGTATTGGTGCAGGCGTGGAGAAGTTGGAACCCTTGTCCAATGTTGGTGAGAATGTACAATGGGGAAATTGCTATGAAAAACAGTATAGCATTTCCACAAAAATTAAAAATAGAACTATTATATGATCTTTCAATGGCACTTCTCAGTATTTACCCAAAAGAATTGAAATCAGAATCTCAAAAAGATGTTAGCACTCTCATGTGCATTGGAGCATATTCATAATAGCCAAGATATGAAACCAAACAAAATGTTTCTTGATGGATAAATAGATAATGAAAATGTAGTAGCTCTTTCTCTTCTGGTCCCAGGCTCTTCAGGAGCCATGGGGTTCCATGCAGATATACCCAAGTCCAAGAACAGGACTGAGCACAACCAGTCCTGAAGATGGCACAGAAATTACATCAAGAAATCCCTATCATAAAGGTATAAATCTCTTAAGAGGATAGACCTCACGTTTCTGAGAAGCATACACTTTACCAAGAAGCACAACAAGAAGGGCCTAAAGAAGATGCAGACCAACAACACCAAGGCCATGAGCACAAATGCTGAGGCTATCAAGATCCCTGTGAAGCCCAAAGAGGACAAGCCCAAAATCCCAAAGGGTGGCAGCCATGAGTTCTGTTGACTTGCCTACATCACTTACCACAAGCTTGAAAAACATGCTTGTGCCTATATCGCCAAGGGCCTCGGGCTCTGCTGACCAAAGGCCAAAGCCAAAGCTGAAACCAAGCCCCAAGCTGTGGCTATAGCTGCAGCCCAGGTTGAGGTTCAGACTCCCAAAGGTTCCCAGGCCCCACAAAGGCTTCACAGTAGAGGCCTCTTTCTGCAGATGGGAGGACAGAAGAACTGGGATGACCCCCAGCCTATCATCTACACAGAACTAGTGTCTTCCTATGTTATTTGTATGAATAAACCTGAGGCAAGGATCTGGATATATATAAAACAATGATATATTATTCACCCTTAAAAAAGAAGGAACTCTTGCCCTTTGTGACATCATGGATGAACCTGGAGGACACCACATTAAATAAAATAAGCCAGTCATAGAAAGACAAAAATACATAATTCCATTTATATGAGGTATATAAAATACTTAAGCTCATAGAATCAAAGAATGGAATTGCAGCTGCCAGAAGAGTTGCTAATCAAAGGGCATAAAGTTTCAGTCATGCAAGGTGAATTAAGTTCTAGAGATCTATTGTGCAGCATTGTGCTTATTGTTAGAGTACCTGAGAAAAATTTTAAGAGGGCAGAACCCAAGTTAAGTGTTCTTACCACAGGAAAATACTTTCAAAACCAAAATCTAAAATGCTTATAACATTAAGAGTTCATTTCTCACTCTTTCCATGTGTCCATCATGGTTTTGCTGGGGGCTTCACTTCAAGCCTCCTGTTCTAAGACATAGGATGATAAATAGTCATCATTTCAAATTTGCCTATCTGTAACAAAGAGAAAGAGAAAAATGGCAAGTAGCGCATCTCTTAAAACTTCCAACTAAAGCAATATGTCATTTCTACTCATTCTATAATCCAAAGCAAGTCACACCTAATTCCAAAGGAGCAAAAAAATGTGTCACCTTATCATGTGCCCAGAAGGAACACCAGAAATATTTATATGACTATCATAATATTCTTTACTTTAAAAGTGCAAATATTAATCAGTATATATTAATGTTCTTAAGTGGGATTCACCAGTGTAATAAGATTTAAGTAAATACAAACATCTAAGAATGGCTAATTATTTTACTCACTACTGTTATAAAATCAGTTGTCAGAATTCACACACCCACAGTTTCAGCAACTCTACCAGTTTGCAAATCCCTGAAGGTGCTTTGCAAATTCCAGAAGCCACCCTCCCAGGAGGAGAAAGCTTTTGATTGTCATAGGCTGTCTCAGGCCATAGGAAATAAGAAATACTATGAAGAGAGCTTATTTTTCACTTACACAGATAAACAGAAACAGGCAGAGAAAACATAATGTAGCACCAAAATACCACCTATCATCATAAATTTTTTTCATTCAGATTTGTCTAATTTTTCCTTTCATTTATTTATTTATTCCACAAATATTATTAAGTGCCTATGTGCAATGCATAGTGGTAATTGCTGGAGATATCAGTAGTAAACCAACAAAGGCTTATTAGACAACTAATTGCATACTTTATTATTTAATTTAAATTGTGATAAGAAACTGCCATAAGAGGTAGAGGTTATGAGTATAGAATTTAGTTTCAAATAATTTTATAATCCCAGTTCACTTCCTTCCTAGCTGTGTGACCTTGAGTATGTTCACTGAAATCTCTCTAAGTCTCAATTTCCTCATCTCTAATTCAAGAACATAGGACCTACTAATGGAATAAGAATGTTCACATTATAGATTTGTTGTAAGGATTAAGAAAGAAAATACACACAAAATGCTTTGCACATGCCTGTCAGAGTTAATGCTTAAAAGGTTTTTACTGTCATCATTGTTGGTTATCACAAAAGTAAAGTATTGGCAGCAATGTCATCATTAAACTAATCAAGAAAACTCTTTAACTAACAATTTTACTGAAATCAGAAAACCAAGAACAATACAGCTGCTCAAACAAGACAAATACCATATATTTACATTCTTAGGAAAGCTAAAAGTACACTTGATTTAGCAAAAAATTAATAGGTGAATTTTAGAGTCAGTCCTGATAGACATATTTTCCCTTTGTTTCATCTCATTTCTGGTCAATTTATTGAAAGGAGGAGAAAATGGCATCATCCCAAATTTTCCAATATAGCAAACAAGCCAGGTGCTAGAGTCCTGAATTGCCTCCAGGAAAGTGATACACAAGAATCCTAAAGCACTTGCCAGGATGAAATCTTGAAGGATTCTTAACTTCCATTTAAATGGTTTTTATAATTAAAATGTCACTTATATACTTATGTAGTCAATTTCCATATTCCCAGGGAATGAACAGGTTAGCAGCAGAAAGGTTACTAATATTGTGAGGGGGTTATCAGCTACAAAGCCTTTGTTTTCTTTTTAAAACCCCAAGAAGTGGGGCAGATCATCTTATCCTCTGTTTTCCCAATGGGAATGTAAGTGATTTGACCAAGATCAAATGTGGGTACCAGATTCAGCTTCAATTTGAAACCCTCTGACTGAAACATCCAATGCTTATTTGATGCCTTTGGAACACACATGCTTTATTTAGGAAGCCATGGACCTCTGGAGAAAGGTAAGAAATTCAGGTACAATTACAAGGAAGTGGAGGCGTCATTAACAATGGCTTTAACTTTGTCAAATCTGATTTAAATATTTATTGAGTTTAAGAGGCTTTTAATAGTCCTGGAAAATGGCAGGATATTAATGTAGTTTACCATTCTTGTTTCTCTACCCTCATCATAGGGGTTGAATTAATGTGCCTACAATGCAGGCTATTTGTGAGTGCATATTTGCTTGGTATACACCAAAAAGTGACCCAAATTTGATACAAGGCTTGTAAAATACAGTGTGAGCCCAGATCACCTCACCAGCTGGCCTTGGCTGACAAGATGTTGCCAAATGGGTCTTCACAAGCCTCCTAAATCTACACTGAAATTAGAGTGAAGTCATCAAATATGCCATTACTACTAAAAACAAGAAAATGACATTAATCACCTATCTGATACACTGTAACAGCCTTGAATCACAATAGAGTCTCATAATAATACTGGAATGAAAGGTAAAAAAACTAGTTTACATTGCAAATCTCTTATACTCATTATAAAACTTTTCAGCAGAGAATACTTCAAAAGGCAGCTGTATGTTTTGCCACTCAATTTATAATTACTCTCAGGTTTTAGCATAAAGGAGAGGGAGATGATGTATTGGGTAGAGAGGCCTCAAACAAATGTGCCAGATTCGGGGATCTGACAAATGGAGGCAAGTGCATCCAACATGCTCACTTTGGCTAAAAATGCAGCTCCCCATTAGAATCCTAATGTTAGAGCACAGCATTTTCATCATATACGACCTGGTAATACAACCACTGCGTGTATATGTATATATATAATTTGGAGTAGTGTTAAAGATACCTATTCATATGGCTAGTTTTAAAGAGAAAATAAATCACATATGTGAGATGCCAAGTCAAAATTGGGATCTCCCAAATGCCAGCCGGAATGTAGGAGCAGAGCTTGATTGATTGGGAGTTCAGCAGATAGCTCAACAGCCACCTCTTAATCATTGATATTCATGAACTGAAGGGTTTTTTGTTTGTTTGTGTTTGTTTAAATCCTCTTATGCCTTCATATATATTCCACATTTAATCACTTTTTGTCATCTCTACCACAGCCACCCAGTGGTAGCCACCATCACATCTCCTCTGGACTTCATCTGCCTTTCAACCAGCCTACTTACTTCCCTTTGTCTCCCCACCCTACCTTCCAACTCCCCATCTCCCAATTTGGTGTATTATTCATAGAGCAGCCAAGATGACCCTTTTACAAATAATAATCTGGTCACTTCCATGCTCAAACCCTTCCAATAACTTCCTAATAAAATATAAATCCTTTACCACAGCCAAAATATCTGGCAATTGACTACCTCTCCAACCACACTTTCTTGTAATTAATTCATAATATCGGGTGTTATAGTCTGATACTTATTTTATCATTACCTGTTTAACTACCAGAAGGTAAGTTCCATGAGAACAAATAAAGGTTTTATTTATTATTCTATCTATAATATCTAGAAAAGCCTCTGCATGAGATAGACACTTAATGACTATTTAGTAAATAAAAGTATGCATGAGTTATTTGTCAGCCATATTCAAGTCAGTTATATTTGTAACAGATGAAGTCAATAGACAACCAGCTCCTAACCACAGCAGTAAGGAAGACAGAAGACAATTTTCAGTGGTAGAGCCAAAGGAGTCAAAATAGAACAAAAAATTGGACTGAAGAAACATATATAAAGACTATGGTGTATTAATTTTCTATTGCTGCATAACAAATCATTCACAATTCCATAGGTCGGTCTAGGCAGGTTCAACTAGATTCTCTACTTAGAGTTTTACAAAGTCAAAATCAAGTTGTCAGCCAGGCAGTTCTGGAGAAAGATTTATTTCTCATTCAGGTTGCTGGTAGAATTCATTTCATTGCAGTTTTAAGAGTGAAATAGAAGTTTTCTTGCTGGACATGAGCTGGAACTATTTTCAGCACCTACCAGCCATCCCATTCCTAGTCAAGCAGCCCCCTCCATCATCTCCTAAGGTAATTAGGGCAGGTTGATTCCACCTCATGCTTGGAATCTCATTGACTTCTTCTACCAGCAACCATAGAAAATTCTCTGTTTTTAAAGGGTGTATGTGATTAGATTAATACCACCTGAGTAGTCTCACTTTTGATTACCTCAAAGTCAGCTGATAAGCAACATTAAGTACACACATAATTGTGGACATAATAGCTCATTACATTCATGGTTCACGAGATTAGAGCTGGAAATCTTGGGGCAGGTGGGAGCAGATGCATCTTAAAACTCTGCCTACTAAAAAATAGTTATTCCAAACCAGAACATTTACAGGTGCTTGTTTTTGGGGATTTCTTTCTTGCCCTTATAAATAATTAGTTTGAGCCTCACACTTTCCATGTGTATGAAGTGTGGCAGGTATTTTTTCCTTTTATCCTAGCATCCATGCCTACTCAGTGAAGCCTATAGTCAACTGAGCTGAAAATCAAATTTATAAACAAAATGTCATGCTAGAGATCAAAGAGAAAAAGCCAAATTCCCTAGAAATCTTCCCTTGATCTAATTTCCTGTAGTTATCAGGAGATTCTGATAATTTCAGAATCAGAAACATAGAAAGGATGTACAAATGCACAGATCCTTGTATTGCTACACAGAAACAAACTACTTTTTATTTATGTGGTGCCTTATATTTTTTCAAATACATTACTATATTTAATTTGTATCATAACCTTATAAAGATGCCCAGAGTGATTAAATTTGTCTGCAGTCCCACAAGAATTTTTGGACACACTTAGCACTAAAACTGCATCTTTAATTCCTAGACCAGTGTTCTTCTACCACTTTCTAGGCTACAATCAGGAAGGTCAGGAGACAGAGCTCTCCTGTGAAGAATTTCCCCCTTGGTGGGGCTTGCTGGTCTTCTAGACCCGCCTGATCTTGTTTATACTAGGTGGCATTTAAGAAGATTGCCATGAATTGTTTGGTTAGTACAGTTCCTTGGTTTTAGCAGTGCAATAATGGAAAACACTCAATATAAAAGAGGAGATATAAGAGAAACTGGCTCTCAAGTAAGAAGTATCCCAAAGAATAGCAAGAAGGAGTCCCTTCGGCTGTCATCTGTGATGACTAGTAAAACAGATTACTGTAGTAGAGGGCATTGAAATCAGAGATTCGGGTGGTGAAGGTTCCACTTGCTCATATAGCTACAATCTGCCAGGCAGGGTGAATCTTTCTATTACACCCATCAGAGCAGTTCTCCAGCAGAAAGGACAGTGAACCTAAGTATCTACTCTTAGTAACGTCATATCAAGAATACTCTGTAAGAGAATTTGATTACAAAAGTCCATTCTCACCCACAATTCATTTATTTAATACATAGCTTTAAGACAATTTAAAAACCAAAGGCATGGGTCTATACACAGAATTACTAAGTGACAAAACACATAGATAGAGCTAAGAGTGTGAATTGGGAGCAAACTGATTTGGATACTAGTTTCAGATCCATCACTTACTGGCTGTGCAACTTTGAAAAATTTTCTTAACTTCTCTAGACTTTAATCTCCTCATCTGTAAATTCGGAATGAGGACATTATCTATTTTAGGATGTTATTGTGAAGATTAAATCAAATAATTTTTGTAAAGTGCTCAGGTCATAGTAAGCACTAATTAAATGTTTGCTATATTACTATAATTTAATGTGAAAGACTATACCATATTTTTTCCAGTATTTACTGACATAAATATCATGATGAATCTCATGCATTAGATTAAGGAAATTCATGTATAAATATCAAAACAATGAAACTGATGTGAGAAAATGTTTATTTTATATGTTTTTTAAAACAATATTTAATTAGTAAGATTTAATACTGTAAATAACAAACTATAATGCTAGTCAATTATATCTGTTTGTAAACATAACTACCAGAATATATATGAATATATTTAGCTATTATATGTCATCCAAAACAGTTTCTACAAGAAAAAACAGTGGTTAGATGTGGGAGAAAACATTCGTTTTTCAGATTAAGTGTGAAAAGTGTTGGAAAATCACCATGGAGATTGGAAACAGCCAAATAATCCAAAATCTAGCCAATGTCTAGATTTGGAATTCTGGATTTTGTAAAGCAGGATATCCTAGTGCATCGAAGGCTCAATCACTAATAATGTTTTAAAGGAAAATTCTCCCTTCCCATATATCAAATTTAAAATACCATAAAATCTCTAAATTATCAAATCTGTCATAGGATAGAAGTTTTATAGGACAGGCCTGGGCAGTGGCTCAGTTAGTTGAATCATCATCTCATACACCAAAAGGTTGCTGGTTCAATTCCCAGTCAGGGTACATATCTAGGTTGCAGCTTCAATCCTTGGTCTGGACGTGTAGGAAAGCAACTGATAGATGTTTCTCTCCCATGACAACATTTCTCTCTCACACTCTCTTGCTCTCCTCTCCCTTCCTCTCTCTCTAAAATCAATAAAACATATCCATGGATGAGGGCTAAAAAAATAAAGTATTGAAGGGCAAACTTTAAGTCCTGTGTTTTTGCAGTTTTAACAAAAAGTATTACCTAATTAGCCAGGCAGTTAAAAAATGTAAGAAAAAGATTTCTTTCAACCAAACTGGCTACCAGTTCTGTTCCAGGTGTCTCTATTTCTTCCGTAATAACTTTTAGAGGTCAGAAACTATTATGCAATAAAAGGATTTTGGGGTCATGCTAGACATGGCTCCTCCAACCCCCACAACGGAAGGCTAGTGGGAGCCCCTGGCAAAAAGGAATGTTTGTTGCTTTGGAAATAGATTGTAATTCCCTCCTTATCTTCTTTTGGGGTGGTTTTTTGTCCTATATGACCATTTCTTGATCTTTTCTCTTTGCACATACACACTGAGGTAATATACTTTAGAGTCACACTCAAGACATGACCCTCCTTTGTCTGGGACCCCTTAAACCAGTCTCAGACTCAGGGAGGTGCAGTCCTGCTTTGCTGATCTGCTGCCGTTGGTGATCCTGGTGATGTGAGTAATAAAGGCTATGTCTGCTCCATCCAGTCCTCCTTGTGGTTTTTTTCAGCGTATCTGAAGGAGCGGTTGAGGTTCCTGGGGTCACCCTCCTGCATTACAGGCATAAATTCCCTAAAGGGGCATGCAACTCACGATAGAACAATTTCATATTATTTTATAAATAAAAAATATGTTTATCAAATAACAATAATCTTCAGCTGATGTTAACCAGGAGAACCATGCATTTAAATCATCTTAAAATACATCAAAATTTTGTTGACTATAGCAAACACTTATATCTTCACAAGTCATCTTAGATAAAAAACCATTACACCAAGCAATAATGTAGAAGGAAAACACCACTTAAAGATTCAGAAAGAAAAAAACAGGATTTTCCTCAGAACAGAAAGTAAAATAATTTTTCTTGTGATAATCCTAACATAGATTCCTAAATGTCATATAAGTTTCAACTGACACTAGAATTCAAATTCTACAATATGGGCACCTTGACAATTATCCCATTTTATATTCTTTGGATTCCACTCTCCTGGCTACCTGTGAGCTTTCAATGTAAAGCCTCTTTTCACTGACTTGAGTAGCCTTAAAATCAGAAGTACCCCTTAGTTATACATTTTAATGCTGGGACATACAAGCTGGGATGGCTAAAGCCATTCCTCTTGAAGTCTCCAACTTTGCTCCTGTTTCTGTAACTGAAATCCACAGTCACTCACAAAGAAATTCTCAGGGACTTCTGAGTCCTATTGGTAGTATCCCAGCATCACCAGCATTGCTCTCATTCTCAATATCTCACAAAATTTACTCAGCAACATTATATTAAAGCCCAGAATGGTTATGAGCAAGGTTAGGAGATGACAGAGCAGAATAAAGAATATAGGAATAAAGTTACTCTAAATAAATTTTCTACCTATTAGCACAGAATGGTGGCAAAAATAAATGTTTTGTTCCTTTCATTAAGTGGCTAGACAAAAAGTAACTTCAAGAATAGAGACAATAAATACAGATCTAATTCTTTAATGGCTTCAAAAGTTTACGAAGTATGGAACGGGTCAGGGTACCGAGGCTCTGAGGTCCAGATGTCTATTTTATCTTTGGAACAAAATAGGAACCAAATCAAAAGTAAGCAGTGGCCTCCTATCTGGTTTAACTTTAATGGTGGGGGGAGGCGGTGGGCACGAGGAATGGAATGTCCCTAACATATAACAATAGGTATTGTTTCACCATTCTTGATCCACTTTTTGCTTCCATCCTAGGAAAACCTCTTTGAAGTACAAAATACACTCAAGCAATTAGTGTTTACCCCAACAATCCACTTACCTTAATGTCCATACAACAATAATCCAAATCTGCATTCTGTTTGACTTCAGGAATCCAATATCTCTGGAAGCCCTCAAGAACGTATCTTCTACAAAGTTGTGCTAATTATCGCCTCAGCAACTTGTTGCCTCAGCAACCATGTCTCCAAACAAGCCATCTCTTCACCTATTTTCTATTCCCAGTATAGAAACACAGACCCGAGCCCCTCCCCAAAGCACAGATAGTCAGAACTTTTAACATTTAGCACAATGTTAAGATTTAGCCCAAAAGCTGTGGATAACAGAATAGAAAATAAACCTTAACCTATGCATTATACTGGGAACTAGACAACGACTAAAATAACTAGGTGGCCATCAGCTGCCCACAACTACCAAGAGTTCCCTGACACATTCCCTCCCCCTTATTTACCAGCTGTCCCTGCGGTTGAGGCAGCAGCTCACCAACTCATAGTGGGCATGTCTTCTAATTCACTCTCCTCACAGAGCCAGGCTTCTCCAAGATGTATTCGTAGCTTTCTTCCGGGAAGGGTGGTTATTTCTTCCATGGCTACAAGAAGCAGAACATGCCAGTTAAAATAGAAAATAGAAAAAGGATCGATGCTACAAAGAAGACTAATTCTTAAACAGGTAACATTTGAATAACACGGGTTTGAACTGTGTGGGTCCACTTACAAGGGATTCTTTTCAATAATGTAGTTGAACCCCACACCTGGGGTTCAGCTATGGTTTCCCAATACTGTTTTCCTTCCCCAGATACAAGAGCCAACTGTAGTTAAATTTTGGGAGGGTCAAAAGTTATAGGTAGATTTTCAACTGCCACAGGGTTTGGCACCTCTCCCCTCCTCATTGTTCAAGGTTCACTGTACTGTGTCATTATGTAGTACAGTTTAGCTCCTCAACTGACAAAGATCTGTCCATTCCAGAATAGGATCTTGGCTTTTCCATCAGCATAACAACAAATAAAGAGATTTTTATCTAAATAAAGAAGCAATTTGATTGTCCCTCAAAGAAAAAGAGAAAACCCACTGGCAGTTTTAACATAGCAGCCCTTTCCCACTGACTTCCACCCCCTCCCCCAGACATAAAAGTTGTCAAAGTTGCCAGAATATAGAATTTTCTATTAGCTAGAGCAAAGTGTATTCAATTTAATCCTAGCTACAAACCTATAAAGTGGGTGTTATAACTTCATTTTTACATGAGATGAGACTAGTCTGAAAAAGTCCAGTAATTTTGCCCTCAGTGATCAAGACCCTTCTGACTCTAGTGCTTTGGTAGACAGCTCAGAACAAGACTGTGACCATGGTAATGATATGGGGAAAGGAGACCTAGCTAGAAGGAAAAGCCAGAACTCAGACAAGGACAACAGCAAGACACCAAAGCTGAAGTGTGCCCATGGGCAAACCTGCACATCTGTCTTCAGACCTGCATCTGCAGGAAACAGCACAACCTAGGCAAACAACATCTCTCTTGGCCTGGCTTGCGTTTAGCTCTAACATGCTGGCTAGTTCGAACTGCCTCTTGAGTCCTGAATATATGGCATTCAAGATTTATTTTTCTCTTCTGATAAATATACTCATTTTCTGAAATCATTTTTTTACATTATTAGTTCATGTTGAAGAAGTCTAAAGTCAAAGCTCTAAAGTTATTTACCCTGATATGTGAAGGCTGCCAACACTATTCTTATTTTAGAGCCCAGATATCTAGTGTAGTACTGGGCTCTTCCCTATCTAAGATTTCATGATTACTTAGCCCCAAACAATAAGAGAGTAGTTTTGTACTCCTCTTATGTTGTTTTCTTTCACTTTTAATAATGGAGAATTAATACCACCTGAAAAAATACTCCACACCCAATATTAGCACTAACACAAAGAAGGCTAGTAGAATAATTGACACAGATTCTGTTCAAAAGAATTCTATAGTATGTTATAAAATCCACAAGTATTTTGAGTACCCTAATTAGTTATTAAATCTAACAAGAAAAAATATGTGTTTTAATTCTGTTTTCTACAACTGGATGTACTCATCCATTTAACATTCAACAGAGTGTTGTTTTTTTTTTTACAACATCATCTAAAATAAATCTACCCTGATGTAGGTGCAATTGATCTTGTGTTTTGTCTTACAGAATGTTAAAGTGAAAAGAGTGGAAATGAAAAGGAAAAATGGAGAGCTTTCATGTACAAAGATTTCTTTGGAAATGTGGCACAGGTTGACTCTATGTGACAAGAGATACTTTGATCTCTCAAAGATTTCTCAGCCTTATTGTCCCAATAGTAAATGTGCTAATACCTTTGTAATTGGATGAGGAATGTACTATAGAAAATACAGATATCTAAATATCTTAGTAGGTAACCCATTTTTTCTTTTTTTCAATTTTTAAGGGATTTTCTATGAAAATAACTGAAAAATAAATAGCTAATAAGATGTACTTGCAAATTTATAGGATAAATTAAGGTTAAAGTTTAAACAGATCAGTAACAGAGGAGGGTTTTGGAAACAAAAACAGGGGAAAAGCACCTGGGCTTAAGGGGCACTTTAGAATGTCTTTATGTATGTTTAAATATTTTTCCTTTTTTTATTTTTTTAAAAATTTTATATTACATTTTATATTCAATATAATTTTGTGTTATTTTCAGGTGTACAATCTAGTGAATGTGTAAATATTTTTTAATCATTTAAATAGACAAGTAAAATATTCACACCTTTTTGTTTGCTTGTTTTTTAAAAACCAAAGCATGCAGTATAAAGCTCAGGCCTCTCTGAACACCACTCCAGGCCCCAGAGGGCACCTCTGATGGAACCTAGTGTAGTATAGGCCTATTTTATATGAAAATATGATTTCTCAAAAAATATGATAGTCAATAGTATAACAACATTTTCTTTTTCAAAAATGGTATCACAGAATGCTGCAACGTGGCTTTTTGCACTCAACATTCCATTTCTGAGGTCTGTTTTCATAATATGTCACTCTAATATATTCCTTAACAACTCTGGCAATATTTTTTCCAACTCTTTTGACTGAGTCCCACAGTAAGAAATATATTTTAAGCCCTGGCTTGTGTAGCTCAGTGGATTGAGCACCAGCCTGTGAAGCAAAGGGTCACCGGTTCGATTCCCAGTTAGGGCACATGCCTGGGTTGCAGGCCAGGTCCCCAGTGGGGGACACATGAGAGGCAGCCACACACTGATATTTCTCTCCCACTCTTTCTCCTTCCCTTCCCCTCTAAAAATAAATAAAATATTTAAAAAAAGAAAGATATTTTAAATTGTGACCCAGCTCACACTTGTGACTATGCAAAACTGAAACAAAAATCTCACCAAATACTATCTACCCACATTATGTGCAATGCACTCTGTTATTTTATTTTCTTCCAGTTTTATTGAGATATGATTAACATATAACTGTATTATTTTAGGTATAGAACATGATTATTATATATATATGTATATATGTATACACACATATATTTCAAAATGATCATTGTATGTTTAGTTTACATCTATCAGCTCATATAGTTACAATTTTCTTGCAATTAGAACTTTTAAGATATACTCTTAGCAACTTTCAAATGTACAATACTATAGTATTGTTAACTACAGTCCCCAGAACTTTTCTTTTTTTAACTAAATATAATAAATACAGAAAAAGTCAAAATATATAAATAAGGAACATATTAAAATAGTCAACTAAGAAAACTAATGCTATCTAATTTCTGGCCAAGATGGAGGCATAGGTAGATACCTTTTGCCTCCTTGCACATCTAAAAGAAGGACAAAAACTAATTTAAAAACAAAAAACAAGCAGAACTTCCAGAAAATCAAACTGTATGGAAGTCTGACAACCAAGGAGTTAAAAAAGAAACATTTTTCCCGACTTGGTAGGAGGGATAGAGACCAGCAGTCAGGGTGGAGAGGACACCTGGCAAGGTGGTGGCTGGAGGACAGGGTGGGCAAGGTAGCAGCTGGCAGACTGAAGTAGGCAAGTCAGTGGCTGGCAGACCAGGTGGTCCCATATTTGTGTACAATAGAAACCATGCAACCCAGGGTCCCTTTGAGGCAGGAAAAGAAAGCCTCAACACCTATGACTGTAAAAATCTTCAGGGGTTGTGGCAGAGGGAGAAACTCCCAGCCTCACAGAAGAATTCACTGGAGAGACCCAAAGGGTCCTGGAATGTACTTAAACCCATCACCCATGAATCAGCACCACAAGTGCCCAGTTTGCTTGTTGTAGTGGGGGAAGTGACTGAAAGCTGCCAAGAGCAGAGCAAGCAGCATAGTTCCCTCTCTGATCCCTCCCCCACATATAGCTCCACAAGGTAGTAAAGAGGGTTGCCTCACCCTGGCAAATACCTAAGGCTCTGTCCCTTAGAATGAAACAGGTGTGCGGACAAACAAATGTGGCCCAAATGAAAGAACAGATCAAAACTCCAGAAAAAGAACTAAGTTATGAAGAGATAGCCAACCTATAAGATGCAGAGTTCAAAACACTGGTAATCAGGATGCTCACAGAAATAGTTGTGTATGGTCACAAAATAGAGGAAAAAGTGAAGGCTATGTAAAGTGAAATAAAGGAAAATATACAGGGAACCAACAGTGAAAGGAAGGAAACTGGTACTCAAATCAATGACTTGGAACAGAAGAAACATTCAACCAGAACAGAATGAAGAAACAAGAATTCAAAACAATGAGGGAAGGCTTAGGAACCTCTGGGACAACTTAAAAGATTCCAACATCCAAATCATACGGGTGCCACAAGGAGAAGAGGAAGAATAAGAAAATGAAAACTTATTTGAAAAAATAATGAGGGGGGACTTCCCCAATCTGGCAAAGGAAATAAACTTCCAGGAAGTCCAGGAAGTTCAGAGAGTCCCAAAGAAGTTGAATGAAGCACACACCAAAACACATCACAATTACATTACCCAAGATTAAAGATAAAGACGGAATTTTTTGAAGTATCTTTTCAATTTTTTTTTAGTTTTTTATTGTTGTTCAAGTGCAGTTGTCTCCATTTTCACCCCACCACACCCCCTTGCCCCATTCATCCCCACCTCCCACCCTAAATAGATGCAAAAAAAGCATTTGATAGGTACAGCATACATTTATGATAAAACACTCAGCAAAGTGTGAGTAGAGGGAGCATTCCTCAACATAGTAAAGGCCATATAGGAGAAACCTACAGCCAACATCATACTCAATAGGCAAAAACTAAGAGCTTTCCCACTAAGATCAGGAACAAGACAAGGATGTCTGCTTTCACCACTTCTATTCAACATAGTATTGGAAGTCCTAGCCACAGTGATCAGACAAGAAAAAAAATGAAAGGCATCCAGACTGGAAAGGAAGAAGTAAAACTGTCACTGTTAGCAAATAATATGATAGTGTACATAGAAAACCCTATAGACTCCACCAAAAACCCCCTCAACCTAATTAGTTAATTTGGCAAAAAGAAGGATTCAAAGTCAATATTCAGAAATTGAAGGCATTTTTATATACCAACAATGAAAGATCAGAATCAGAAATCAAGAAAAAAAATCCATTTGCTATAGCAACAAGAAAAATAAAGTATCTAGGAATAAACCTAACCAAGGATGTAAAAGACCTGTACTGAGAAAACTACACAACACTGAAGAAAGAAATTAAGGAAGACACAACTAAATGGAAGCATATACTGTGTTCATGGATTTATTGCCTTTTTTTCTCAAGATTTTTATGACTTCCTGACTTACATTTAAGTTTTTTATCCATTTTGAGTTTATTCTTGTATATGGTATAAGTTGATGATCTAGATTAAATTTTTTGCATGCACCTGTCTAATTTTCCCAATACCATTTATTGAAGATGCTGTCTTTATTCCACTGTTTGCTCTTGCCCATTTGTCAAATATTAATTTACCATAAAAGTGTGGGTTTAGTTTGGTGCTCTGGCCAGCAGAGCGGTCAACGAAGACTCGGCCACCTGTCTGAAGCAAATGAGTGAGGGGGACAAGAGGCGCAAAGAATGGCAGCAAGACAATAAGTTCTGATCAAGCTGCAAAATTTTATTTCCGGGCAAAGACTTATATAGAGGGGGGAAGGGGAAGTGTGTCGCTACTTGATTGGTGAGGGGTACACAAAGGAGCGCTTCTTGATAGGTTACTGCGCGCATGCCGGGGTACATGTCTTATACTCTGATTGGTAGCCTGTGTTCATACTCTGTGCATGTTCTTGGCAGGGGCTGGGCTAGCTGTAACTGGAAACAACAGGAAGACCAACCACTGTGTCTTGTAGTTTCTGAGGAGCATAAACCCCCAAGCTGATGCAGAAAGGCCAGATTCTGCCCAGCCCAGGTTCCCGACAGTTTGGGGCTATCTGTTCTGTTCCACTGATCTACATGAATATTCTTAGGTCAGTACCAGGCAGTTTTGATTATAATGGCCTTGTAGTATAGCTTGATATCAGGTAGTGTGATACCTCTAACTTTGTCTTTTTTTCTCCAGATAGTTGAGGCTATGCAGGGTCTTTTTGTTTCCATATACATTTTTGGAGTGTTATTTCTAATACTGTGAAATACAACATTGGTATCCTGATAGGAATTGCATTGACTCTATACATTGCTTTAGATAATATGGACATTTTAAAGATATTTTTTCTGCCAGTCAATGAACATGTTATATGTTTCCACTTATTTGTATCTCCCTCAGTTTCTTTCTTCAATATCTTATAATTTTCTGAGTATAGGTCTTTTACCTCTTTGGTTAAATTTATCCCTAGATACCTTATTTTTGTTGTTGTGATGGTAAATGAAACTGTTCTATTAATTTTTTCTAATAGTTCATTAATGGTATATAAGAATGTCACCTTTTCTAAATATCAATTTTGTATCATACTACTTTGCCAAATTCATTTATTAGATCTACTAGTTTTTTGGAGTCTTTAGGGTTTTCTATATATAATATTATGTCATCTGTGAATAATGACTATTTTTCTTCCTCTTTTCCCATTTGGATGCCTTTTATTTCTTTTATTGTCTTATCACTGTGTCTAGGATTTCCAGTACTATGTTGAGTAAGAGGGGTAAAAGCAGACAAGCCTATCTTGTTCCCAATCTTAAGGGAAATGCTTTTAGCTATTGCTTATGAGTATGATATTGGTTGTAGATAGCAGTAACTTTTTTAATTTTAGCCATTTTATTGGGTATATGTAGTATCTTGTTGTGTTTTTTAATTGGCATTTTTTTTGTGACTGAGCATCTTTTCATGATTTTATCCTCCATTTTTATGATTTTATACAATATTTACTCAATTATTTTGCCATTTTCCAATTGAACTGTTCAAGTTTTTTTTTAATTTATCTTCAAGAGTTTATTTATTTATTTTTAGAGAGAGGGGAACAGAAGGAGAGAAAGGGAGAGAAAGATCAATGTGTGGTTGCTTCTCATGTTCCCCCAGCTGGGGACCTGGCCTGCAACCCAGGCATGTGCCCTGACTGGAAATTGAACCGCGACCCCTTTGTTTGCAGGCCCATGCTCAATCCACTGAGCTACACCAGCCAGGACTGAAATGTTCAAGTTTTTAATATTAAATTTGGAGGAATCTTTGTATTTTAGATCCTAGTCTTTTGTCAGATATATTTTGCAAATATTTTTTCTCTGTAGCTTGCATTTTTATTTTAATAGCATTTTTCAATTTTCAGTTATAGTGGTGGATTTAGAATTGAAGTATATATATTTTATGATATTAAGGAAAAATACATTCATTCCTTTTTTCTGAGTTTTTCATTAGGAATAGAAGTTGACTTTGTCAAAGCCATTTTTATCATCTATGAAAAAATCATAAGATTTTTCTTCCTCATCCAACCAAAATAGAAGTTTATATTAGTAGATACCCTACTGTTAGTCACTCTTACATTGTTAGAAGGAATTCCACTGAGTCATAGTGTATTACCTTCTCAATGTGGTGTTGCAGATGCTATGATTATATCTGATCAAGAATTTTTATTAATAAGTAATGTTTATAATTTTTTGTTTTACATTTAACAAATTTATGCATACATTATTTGCTTATTTTTGAAATCTGTGTATACATTTTATTTTCTCTCAAGTAATTTCTATACCATTGGCACTAATTGGCATCTAAAGTTTGTAAAATTATTCTGTAAAACCATTGGGCCCTGTTGCTTTACTGTGTGGTAATTTCTTGATAACTCTTCTACTTCTTCTACACAAATAAATTTATTTAAGTTTTCTATTTTTACAAATATTGATTTTGGTAAACTCTTTTTCTAAGAAAATATATATTTCATTCTAGTTATCAATTTTATTTGCATAGAGGTATGCCAAGTTTTACCAGGTGATTTTTTTTTAAATTTCTCCATATTATCATTTCTACTTGTCACTTATTATTTCACATTTTTATTTCTTTTCTTCTTCATTGAATATGCTAGTAATTTGTTGATCTTGTTGATTTTTCCAAGGATCAAGGAATTTGACTTACCTGCTTTTATTCTCCATGTCATTAATATATATTTATTATCTTAATAATTGCCTATTGTGCTTTCTTTGAGTGTCCTTTGCCACACCTTTCTTAGCTTTATGAGATGGGAACTTTATTTTTATTCTTCCCTTTATATAAGGAATTGCTATACTTTTTGGTATGTAGACACTTATATCTTCATAAAGAATTGCATATTTTAATATTAGAAGGTATCCTGTGTTTCATTTGATGTTTTTTGTTGTTTTTCCCCATTTTTTAATTTAAATGTATTGAGGTAACATTGGTTAATAATATTATATAGGTTTCAGGTACACAACTTTACAATACATCATCTGTATATTCCACTGTGTACTCACCACCCAAAGCTAGTCTCCTTCCATCACCATGTTTCTGATGCACTTTATCCTCTTCATCCTCCCTCCACTACTCAGTCATCACTATACAGTTGTCTGTGTCTATGAGACTTGTTGCTTTGTTCATTTGTTGCTTTCTGTTTTATACCCCACATATGAGTGAAATCATATGACTCTTGTCCTTTTCTACCTGACTTATTTCACTTAGCATGATACCCTTAAGATACATCTATGTAGTCACAAATGGTAATGTTGTATCTTTTTTATATCTGAGTAGTATTCCATTGTGTATTTGTGCCACATCTTCATTCAGTTATTGGTAAGGACACTTTGATTGTTTCTATCTCTTGACTGTTATGAATAATGCTGCAGTAAATATGTGGGTATGTTTGTTTTTAAATGTTCAGGTATATACCCAGAAGAGGAATTGCTGTGTTATACTATAGTTCTAGGCTTACTGTAGAGGGAACCTTCATACTGTTTTCCATAGAGGCTGCCTTATTTTTATCATTGATTTAAAAATATTTCCTAGTTACTATTTCTAATTATCATATCATTATTTTCTTTTATCTGTAAATTATTTAGAAACTAATTATTTATTTTTAATTTCCAGACATATGAGTACACTCTAGTTATGTTTGTGTGATTGGTTTCTAGTTTTACTGTGATATCCCAAGGTAACGATTTCTTTTTATTTAGTCTACCACAGTTTGTAGGGTTTCTTTAATTTGTTTAATGTTTTCAATATATTTGAAACATTCCTAGCCTTCAACTTTTCAACTATTGATTAAGCTCTCTCAACTCTTTCTGGGATTCTACTCACAATATTTCCTCTATCTCTCACACTTTTTTTCTGTGTATTCATCCCTTCATCTCTTTATGATTCAGACTAATCATTTCTTTATTTCTTTTGACCTATGATTTAGTTCATTAATTGTCCCTCCAGTGAAGTATAGTCTGTTGTTAAACTAATCAACTGAATTCTAAATTTCAAATAATGAATTTTAAAACTATAGAATTTCCTTTATTCTTCATGTTCACTATTTACAGTCCTCAGCAAGCATTCTCAAACTTTTTTTATTTCAGTAAATGTATTTGGCATTTTTTTAAGTCTTACTATATAATAACACTGTAATTTGGATTGTCTTTGAATATTTTCCTATCGCGTACTTGTCCTTGATTTCAGGCATATTATCTTACCTCTTCATGTGCTTGGATATTTTGGTTGAGTGCCAGACATTTTATATGACATTGTAGAAATAATATAAGGCACAATAGGATATTATCTTCCTCCATAGAGAAATTAAGTTTTATTCTTATAGATGGCAGCTCCAAACAATATTAATGTAATAACTGAGATTGAAAGCAAGGTGATTTTAAGCTGGAATTTAATCCCTATAGGAGCTCTCTTGTTATTTCTCCTGTGTGTAGTGTTTCAGAGTTCCAACACAAACAGAAGATTGGGTCAGGGGCAGTTAATAGAGCTCCTATTCCATTTCCCCTACTAGTCTCATATAGTTGTCAATGCTCTATTCATCATTTCAGCTCCTTAACCGTGTCTTTTGGAATTGGCAGATACCCACAAGGAAAATCTATCCCCAAAGCCCCATTTTATCAGACTCACATCTCTCCTAGATTTCAAGCTTACATTTTTTTCACTGCCTTGGATGCTTTTACAAATATCCAAGGAGCTTATAGCAATGATGGACTATATAATAACCTTCTCATCATGAACTAGAAAAGCTAGAAAACATAGCCAATGTTTAAAGATTAAGGAAGGATCAAATACTTTCAGGTATCTAAAAACAAACAATATTAATACGCTTTAGAGCAGTGATTTTTCAACCTTTTTTTATCTCATGGCACACATAAACTAATTATTAAAGTTCTGTGACACACCAAAAATATATTTTTGCCAATCTGAAAATAATAGGTATAATTTTGACTCATTCATGTCACATGACTATTGTGTTGGCCATTGTCATTTTTTTATTTGACATTCTAAAGGAAAAGAAGTTAGTGCCTGGCCCTGACTAAATAGTCAGGTATTGTGTGTTCTAAAAATTCTTGTGGCACACAGTTGAAAATAACTGCTTTAGAGTATTGCTTATTTACCCTTATAATCGAGTTGCTTATTAGGAGCTGTGGCTCATTGCAACTGCCCGGCATAACAAGAGAATAGTGTACCACATATTGATGGCCTAGGAAAAGGTCAAAATTCAAAGGGTTGTTTCTACTGAATTCATATTGCTTTTGCCCCATCATAAAATCTAAAAATCATTTAAGTTGGGGACCATCTGTTCTCATTTCTCTACTCAATTTTATCCCATTCTTTCTTGAACTCACTCTAATCAATCTTTTCTCTTATTACCCTGCCAAACTTTCTATTTAGAAAGGCCATTAGTATCCTCACATTTCCAAATTCAAAACCTACAAATCTCATCCACTTGAATGATCAGGATAAAATCTAAAGCCTTATCAAGACTACAATATTATACTTGCTCTCTTCTTATCTCCCTTCTCCCCTTATCTCATCCACTACATTTATCCTTTCTGTCTCCATTTTAGCCACACGGACCCCTTTGTTGTACCTTCACTGTGACAACCACATCCCCACCTCAGTGCCTTTCCCTTGCTGTTCCTGCTGTCAGAAGCATTTCCCCACACTTACCTACATGACTTTTTTTATATTTCATTTGGGTTTTGGTTCAAATGACAAATTATCAAAGGGGACTTTCCAGGCTACAAAAGGAATCATTATCTGATCCCATTACCTTGCTTTATTTTTATGCTTAGTATTTATCACTTTCCAACATATTACATATGTTTTCATACATTGTCTCTCCCACCTAAAATGTACCTCCACTTCAAAGCAGTATCCCCAGTTCATCAGTATAGCTTAGAGCTGTATCCAAACACTGATAAATATTTATCAATAGACTTAAATAACTATTTGTTAAATAAATGAACAAGAAATAATTTGAACTAGTCATAAGGATCTAGCCATAAAACTATGTTGATCTTTCACTTGCTTATTTGTTCTATTGATTAGGTTCCTCTTATAGGTGAGATCATATGGTATTTGTCTTTTACTGCCTGTCTTATTAGTATAATACTCTCCAGTTCCATCCATGCTGTCGCGAAGGGTAGGAGCTCCTCCTTTCATTCTGCTGCATAGTATTCCATCATGTAAATATGATCAGAGACATTGAAATTAAGAATAAACTGACAGTAACCAGAGGAGAGGTGGGAAGGGATAATGGGGGGAAATGGGGAAGTGTTTTCAGGAACATCTATGAAGGACACATGGACAAAACCAAAGCAGGGTAGGATCAAGGGTGGGCAGGGGGATGCCTGGGGAGGGTGGGAGTAGTAAGGGGGGGGATGGAGACAACTGTGCTTAAACAACAATTTTTAAACGTTTTTTAAAAATTAAAAAATTATATTGATCTTCACTACTAGCCAAATTTTGTTACAATAAGTAGGCTAAAGCAACATAACACATACTAATTAGTTTCCTATTTCCCCAACTAGAACATAATAATAAATAAACTAATGAGGAAAAAGAAGGCACTAATTATAAATTAGCAGATTTGCGAAAGTAAAAGTGAAAGCAAGGCCTACTTCTGTAGAATATGAGTGAAAAGAACTCTATGTGTCTGAGTTTCTGAAAATGGTAAGCTGTTATGTTGCCCATCTGCTTGTTCATCTAATATTCTGAGCTCCAACTTGAACCTTTACAATTTACCCAGAAAACAAACTACTGAAAACACATGGTGGGGATAGAAGGATGCAACAGGGGTTGTTAACTCTTGGTCCAAGAGCAGGCAAGTCACACCCAACACCAACTGTATATCATAAGAAACACCCCAGCCATTAGAGTATTTTATTTTGAATGTCAGAGTGAGAAAAGAAGATAATGGTAATTTTCATTATTTTTCTATTTACTAAACCCAAACAAATATCTTTCCATTTAAAAAGGAAGCTATTTTGCCCTGGACCAGCATGGCTCAGTTGACTGGGCATCATCTCACAAAGCAAAGAGTCTCAGGTTGGATTCCTGGTCAGGGTACATGCCTGAGCTATAGGCCTGGTCCCCAGCTGGGGCACATGGAACAAGCAACCGATCAATGTTTCTCTGTTGCATCAATATTTCTCTCCCCCTCTTTCTATTACCTTCCGCTTACTCTAAATAAATAAACAAATACATCTTTTTTAAAAAGTGAATTATTAAAAAAATAAAAAATAGATAAATAAAAAGGAAACCATTTTAGTTTGCTACAATATGGCACCTCTTTCTTTGAAGATAATCATAGAAGTACCCGAAGAAGCACACATAAAACTGTTTCTACTCATACAGATAAATGAGGATTATGTAAGTTAACAGACACATGCTCGGTTATTTCACTATCCATATTTACCTTTTCTAAAATATAATATCTTTACTGTGAAACTTATAACACCTCTGTAATGTCTCAGCCTTATTCACCCAATAAGAAAAATGGGAAAGAACAAATATTTCAAAACTTTGTATGGAACCAAAAAAGACCCCAAATAGCCTCAGCAATCTTGAGAAGAAGAACAAAGGAGGGATCACAATACCAGATGTCAAACTATACTACATGGCCACTGTAATGAAAATAATCTGTTACCAGCATAAGAACAGACACATAGATCAATGGAACAGAATAGAGAACCCGGAAAGAAACCCAAATCTTTATAGTCAATTAATATTTGACAAAGGGGGCATGAGCATACAATGGAGTAAAGTTAGCCTCTTCAATAAATGGTATTGGGAGAACTGGACTGTTACATGCAAAAAAATGAAACTAGACCACCATCTTATACCATATACCAGAATAAACTCAAAATGGATAAAAGACTTAAATAGAAGTCATGACACCATAAAAGTCCTACAGGAAAACTTAGGGAGGAAAACTTTCAGTTATCACACATAACAATATTTTTGCCGATATGTCTCCTGGGACAAGGGAAATAAAGAAAAAATAAATAAATGGGACTATAGAAACTAAAAAGTTTCTGCACAACTAAAGAAACTATCACCGAAATGAAAAGGGAACCAACTGTATTGGACAATGTATTTGCCAATGATACTTTGGACAAGGGTTTGATCTCCAAAATATATTAAGAACTCACATAACCCAACACCAGGAAGACATAAAATCCAATTAAAAAATGGGCAAAGGACCTGAATACATGAATACACACTTCTCCAAGGAGGACACACAGATGGCCCATAATTTTATCATTCTTAAGAAATCTTAAATCTCTTAATGTAAAGTACTAGATTAATAGCATCTAACAAAGGTGCTGGAGGAAAAGGGGGTAGGAAGATTAGTCTACTGACCAAACAACTATTTGTTGTCTAAATAATTTTATTTTAATTTTTAAGGAGAGCGATTTCTCACTACTTTAACAAAAGTTTATGTGCAACCATAGGTATGCATAAAATTAAATGCAGGATGCTATAAATAAGCTAGAAGCACTCCAGTGTAATAAATATTTATATTTCAGGTACCTCAAGTCTAATACAATACTCCTAATGGAAACAGAAAGGGAATATATACCATATTAACCTAACAAATCTCCAAAGTAAAAATATAAAAGTATATGCCCAGTCCTATAAAACTTTCTCAGACAGTTGGAAAAACAATCAATCACAGAGGCTTTTTCTCTTTGAGCCACTGTGACTATCATAAAAGTATAATATTTCTTTTAATTACCATCTATGGAATATTCACAAACATCTATAAAATCTAACTAGTTTCTATATATACAAGAGAGTGATATTGTTCTGAGAACAAACTCTGTCCTCTACTCTGTTGTTCCTTTATGCTCTTGAAAGATTCTCAAGTGGCTTCTAACACTTACTAAAAAAAAAAAAAAAAAAAAATTCTATAAGGGATCCCCAGAAGGATTTTCAAAACAAAATAAAGGAAAAGAGGGATAAAAGTAGAAAAGATTTCTGAAGCCTAGAGAAAAATAAATCACTGTCACAAAATCAATGACCTGCCAAGACTGAAAATTTTATTTCTGTCATTGATTGCCAATGCTAAGTTAATTTCTGTATTGTCATTCGTGAGCCAGGTAGAAAGAAACCTAGAAATTGTGTGATACAAATAAGTGTAATTTGAGAATACTTTATAGATTCTTCAAACCAAATTTTCTACCTATAAATTGAAGTTTGGCTTTCTTAGTAAAACAAGAAAATATACCAGAGTTCCTGGGAATGAGTTTTGTAATAATCATCTTTTTTATTTCAATTCACAGAACTATGTTACTGCTGCACAGTTTGAAGACCCATAGGTGTAAAGAATTCCATATTTGCTGGCACTCCCTTAACATCAGTTGAGTGAAACCCTATCATAATATAAGAGGAAATCAAGGAATAGGAAATGTAAACAAGCATGGCATATTTTTGTTTCCTCCTGAAACTCCATAAAAAATAATAAATATATTTTTAAACCCGAAAGATTTTTTTCAGTAAGCCATCAAAATTAATATAAAAGGGAAAGAGGACAATAACAAACATTTAAACTTTTTTATCAGGTATAGCCATACTACAAGAAAAGCCTACCCCTGAAAGTATTTTACGTAAGCACTATCAAAACATTTGGGCAGAATGAAGGAGCTATCAAAGAAGTAACTGGCTGCAAAGGGAAGAAGCTCCTAAAAGAATTAAAAATGATTGTCTCTTGAGATTAAGACCCAGAGTGATGGCAGAACTGCTTTACCTAAAAGCTTTCAGCATCATTTACTTTATAGACATTCATTACTTTGTGAAAGTAAAAATTACTACACTAAATTAAAATTAAAAGGGAAATTTATAGAAGGGATAATATTACATCTTGTGGAATGAGAACATTAAAAAATATGTGGGAAAGTTAATATCTTCATTAATGCTGTTAGATCAGCTATTTCCGGGTTCTGCCCCAATCTAGCCATATAGCATGTATTATTGAGCCCTTGTGCTTAAGCGGTACAACTTAACTACTCCTTCTCAATGAGTTTACAAACAAAAAGATGTATGGCATTTCTGGGCTTGAGTAGTTAATTATTAGAAAGAGATACTGTAGTGCTGGCTCATTTCCCTCTAGTATGACGAACAACAAAGTTTAGGATGGGTCTGCTCCTGCCCTGGCTGGGGTGGCTCAGTTGGTTGGAGCATTGTCCCCAGCACCACAATGTCATGGGTTCAATTCCCAGTTAGGTTTTATACCTAGGTTGTGAGTTTGATGCTCAGTAAAGGCAACTGGTCAATGTTTCTCTCTCTCTCTCTTCTTCTTTCTACAATCAATAAATGTATCTTCAGGAAAGGATTTTAAAAAGGTGTGTCTGTTCCATAAATCTGGATCCCTACATGCCTATGGTGAGCAGAGCCTTTCACTTACCCATGACAGATATGAGCATGGTCAAGAAACAATTCTATTTTTTTCCAATTAATGTTTGCATTCAACACTATTTTGTATTAGTTTCAATTTTCTAGCACATATAGGATACAAAGTGTTCCCTCTGATAATTCAAGTGCCCACCCTGCACCATAGATCATTGTTAAAATATTAAATATATTTCCTGTGCTTTACCTTACATCTCCATACCTATTTTTTAACAATTAGTACTTCTTAATCCCATTCCTTTATTCTCCCTTGTCCCTCAACATTCCTCTCTTCTGGCCTCATCAGTCTGTTCTCTGTATCTATAAGTCTCTTTCAATTTTGTTTGTTCATTTATTTTGTTATTTAGATTCCACATGTAAGTAAAATCACATGGTATTTGTCTTTTTCTGTCTGATTTCATTTAGCATAATATCCTCTAGGTCCATCCATCCCATTGCAAATGGTAAACCACTGAGATTTGGGAGCTGTTAGTTATACCAAAATAACATAGACCATCCTAATTATTACAATTAGAAATACATATGAACCTAAAGGATAGTCATAATCAGGGACTCTCTGCCTCAGCTCCTTCCTCTGCTTTTCCACAAATGTGGGTGGTTTTTTTGGTCTTTCTCCTCATTAAACAGCAAAATGGTTCCCAGCAGCTCCTGGGCTTCACATTCCACAGCATCTGTTAGATAAAGGGGACTTTTTTCCTCACATCTAGGTCAGAAAACTTAGGAAAGGACTTGGATTGTCATAGGTATACTCCTAAGCCAATAAAGAGGGGCCAGTGCATCAGAGTCAGAAAATGACAAATAAGAGTATGTAAGAATCATGTAATGACATGATTGTGGAAGAGAGTAGGCCCATCTTCAAAATGACCAAGGAAAGTTCCCAGGACAAAAGAAGTTAGTTGCCAGGAAGACAAAACAATGGACCTTCACTGTAAATCACTATAAAATTACTTTATATTTCTTTAGCATTTTGATGTTTAAATAATTCAACATTCATGGTATAATCCTCGCCCACTTTTTTAGTTTCAACTTGCATTACTCCCCAAACATATTTACAGTTTCAACTTGTATCTGGGCAAGTGTGTGGAACTCAGCTAAATTTCCAAACAAGCCATGCTCTTTCATGCCTCTGTGTCTTTGGCACACACTGGAATGCCTTTATCTCCTTGCCCAAGTACCCAGCTGTATTCATTCCTAGAGTCGACCCAAGGGCAATTACCTCTCAGAAGCCTTCCAAGAGACAGTGTGCCATAGTGGAGAGAGTCTGAACTTTGAACTCAGAGAATATAGACTTAACATTCATAGTGCCATTTACTATCATGTGACCTTGGTGGATTTACTACCATTTTTAATTGAATTTCAACATCTGTAAAATAATGATAACAAATTTATAGGGTTTTATGAATTAGAACTAACATATACATATAAATGATTCTCAGAA
Source organism: Carollia perspicillata (assembly GCA_004027735.1). NCBI lineage: Eukaryota > Metazoa > Chordata > Mammalia > Chiroptera > Phyllostomidae > Carollia > Carollia perspicillata. The sequence goes on along the minus strand of PVKM010006881.1, from coordinate 3,058 downwards.
CAAAGTATAGCTTTAAAAAGCATATTTTATATCTCATATGATAAATTCATGAAATATTCTCTCTCTATATATGTATATATACATATATATGTATATTTGTCTTCCATACTAGCCTGTGAGATCCTTAAAGAACCATGATTTATTTATCTTCAGTTAGTCAAGCGATTTCTAATACATTAGAATTACCTGAGAGTTAAAAACAACACTGATTGCTGAGCCTTACCCTAGAAACACTGATTTAATTGATCTGGGATGCTGCCGGCAAGTTGTGGTGTTGTTTAAAATCTTCCCTGGTAGTGTTAGTGTGCGGCAAGGATTGACAATCATTGTACTAGGTGCTCAAATGTTTGTTGAATGAATATTGTGTGTTCTACAAGTCTCCATTAAGTGTTTCATCTACATACATATTTCACCTTGTTTAACCTAGTGAAAACCTATAGCACTACTGAAGGTGGCCATTTCATGTGATATGTTACTCTGCTGTACCTTGGAAGAACCAAATGATAATAGCCAAAGACCTCAAGACTAAGCAAAATTGAGTGCAGTTAATTTTCCTTTTCTCTCTCATGTAAGTACCACCATCATAAAAATTGGTGAAAAATATCCTGGCTGATGTGGTTCAGTGGATTGAGCACCAGCCTGTGAACTGAAAGGTTGCCAGTTTTACTGCCAGTCAGGGCCCATGCCTGGGTTGCAGCCAAGTCCCCAGTTGGGTTGTGTGAGAAGCAACCAATGGATGTATCTCTTGTACATCGATGTTTCTCTCCCTCTCTTTCTCCCTCCTTTCTCTTCTCTCTATAAAAACATAAATAAATAAATAAATAAATAAATAAATAAATAAATAAATAAATAGTCAGATAGATAGATAGATAGATAGATAGATAGATAGATAGATAGATATTGGGGGGGAAATGCCTGTCTTAAAACGTTAGCGGGGAAAGAATACTGAATGCATGTTTATCTTGTTTTTTTCCAGGTTCATGCTTAAAAATTTTAAATATCGAGCTAGCTTGTTGTGTACATATTACTGCCATCATGAAAATATTCTGGTTGATAAATGACATTTCTATTTGACATACAGGTAATATTTGCTCCACCTTCCAGATATAATACTGAAATATGGTAGGATAAATGATGATAGATAGATAGATGATACACGATAGCAGACAGATAGATAGGTGATAGATATAGTTGAAGACATATATATATATCAGCTGCTTCTAGTATTGGTTAATAACACTCCTATTGAAATGTCATTTCTTTTGAAGATATATTTGAGATTTATGCTGTTGTTTTAGTCTGTAAATTAAAGTGTGCAATGAATAGAAAATATTTGTAGCAACTCCAAGTTTTGCCAATTAAATAACATTTGTTTGTAAAATGGATATCTATTGCCACAGATAGTAAAGAAAATAGATTTTAGAAAACTAAACTCAGTAATGACTTTTTATTCTTTTCTAATCTTTTCATTCTTTTTTGACTTTGATGTCTTGAAGCAAGCAAATATTATACCAGAATGTCTCCATGAATTAAAAGGATTTGAAATTACAAAGAAAACCCAAGAGTAACTTCATAATTCCTTCCAGACATTCTGTCTCTTCTCTATGCAGCTGCCTCTTGATAATTTGTTGTGTGTGAGTAGAAGTTTCCAACAAAAAATTAGAATTATTTCAGGGATGGATAGTTCATTAAATCTAGATGATAAATCATAGTATTTGAAGTATTCAGATTTTGTATTAATTTTATGAAATAATTTTGAAAACAACTCAAATTAGTGAATTTACTTTTTTTTATTTTAAAAGAGTTAGCCATCGCTAACAGTCATTTAGACCACAGATTGTCACTTCCTTAGACCTCAGCTTCCAGGGTTGTACAGTAAAGAAGCAAAATAGTTGAATTGCAGATCCTCTTAAATCTCACCAATTCTGTGTTTAAGAAATATACTAAAAGAAAAGAAATGGACAACCCCAAAAAAGACAAATTATCAATAATTTCTAGTTTACTCTAATTAAAATCTGGTCAATTTTTTTCCTATGACCACATTTCTTTCATAACTGATGGCCATATCTGTTTCAGCTTTTTTTTCCCCTTAAAGCCTGTCAAACTATTTGATTAAATAATGAAAAAATGGTATTTCACTCTGGTTTGTATTTATTTTACTTTTAATAGTTGTTGTTCAAGCACAGCTGTCACCACTTTCCCCCTACCACCTTCCCCCATCCCACCTACCCCCACCTCCCACCCTCAATCCTTCCCCCTTTGGCTTTGTCCGTGGGTCCTTTATGCATCACTGAGAGCAGTCATTGTCAAAGCTTGCTTCTTCTCAGGGACTCCCAAGGGACATTCAGGATTCTTTAAGAGTGTCTACAAGTCAAAATTATTTGTATAAAAATACTAAGCTTCTATTTGTGTTGTTTGCTCTCATTCTTTCACAAGTGTACAGTGGAGTTTTCCAGAAGCTACATTGACACATGCTATTAACAAGAAACAGATATGAGAGCCCAGCAACATTTATTGCATCAGAAATTGTTTTCTAAAACAAAAGTAAAACAATACCACATTGACACTGTGCATTTTGAGGGAGAAATATAATTATTTCTCATAAGATGTTAATTATGCACATATAGGTTTATTGTTATTTTTACATGAATTAATAAATATTTTAAATATTTTACTTTTAATTTCTAACATGTAAATATCAATGGATATAACCACATAAACAAAACCTTTGTGATTTACTCAATATTACCAGTTCCCTCACTTACTCATTTGACAGGTCCATTAAATTCTTTTAACCAACACTGGGGTAGGTGGAGGGTCTCATTTCTCATACCACCCTCATGAATTATCTCTGAATTTACATGTGTGTGTATTTATTTTTTTCCTAGTGTGGTTTTTGGACGTGAAATATGTACTCCTGGTGTTCTGTGAACGAGACAGAGTACAGAAGGCCTTTCACTACCCATGGAAAACAGTAGTTTTCTGGAAAGTTTGGAGAACACTGGTAAAATTTCAGAAACGAGAACAATATTCATCCTCTCCTTCTTCATTTGTCCCA
>PVKM010006880.1:0-42976 GCA_004027735.1 Carollia perspicillata | reverse complement strand
TTCATGGCCCAACTGGGGATCGAACCTGCAACGTGTTTGGTGTACACGTCGGGGCTCCAGCCAACCGAGCTGCCTGTCCAGAGCAGCACATGTCATTTTAGGCTGGTGCATTGCTAGTGCTCGCTGGCCACATGTGGCAGTGGCTGACGTTTGGGACAGCACAGCCCTGGAGAGATGGGAAAAGCCTCTGTAGGGATGCAGGGTGGCTCGGGGCTCGTGCTGCTCCAGGCAGAGGGAGTTGTGGGAGCTGTGGGAGCCAGGGCCCAAAAGGGAGCGAAGGCCAGGGGGCGTAAAAGTCTGCAAGCGGTGAGGCCAATGCTCGCCCTACGTCGAGCCCGATTTTGATGGAAAGTGGGCGTCATGCACATGGGTATTTCTTTCGTCTCAGGACTGGAGAGGAAGAAGAGGAAATGTAGAGGTCGCGTGCCCAGCACACAGGATCACTTCATTGACTACTCCCCGACCCGGCCTGTCCGTTTCCGCACTCTTCTCAAAGTGGAAATAATCACGGCAGAATCCGTCTCATCTCGACTTAGCCAGCAGCGCCTTGCTCCGGGACGTGTCAGTGTTATCCGAGAGCGAAGCCTCCGGAGGCAGCAACCGATTTCAGAAGTGTAAGGTACGTTTTCATAACTTTTTTCATTTTTTATTTTATTTTGAAATAATTGCAAGGATAGTATAACTTCCAAATATCCTTTATCCAGATTTAGCGATTTTAACATTTTGCCACATTTGCACACTAATTGACATATACTCATGTGTACATTTGTCTATCTACACGTACACATGTTACCTTTTCGTCACTGGTTTTTATGAACCACAGATTGCAGAATCGGGCTCTTTGACTCTTATGTGCTTCAGCTGGTGTTTCCCAAGATCAGGGGCATGCTGTTAACCTAAGTACAGTGCAGTCACCCAAATCAGGAAACTTATTTTTATTTTTTAAAATTTATTGTTATTTTAAGTATATTTTATTGACTATGCTATTACGGTTTCCCCAATTTATCCCTCCTCTGCCTGCACCCCCAAATTCTCCAGCATTCCCCTCCTTAGTTCATGTATGGGTTGTACGTATAAGTTCTTTGAATTCTCGGTTCCCTACACCGTTTTTATCTCTCCCCATCTATTGTGTGCCTACCAATCATCCTTCTTCTTTCCTGTACCTTTCCCCCTCTATTCCTCCCCTCCCCCTCCCCACTGAAATCCCTCCATATGATGTTCATTTCTCTGATTCTGTTCCTGTTCTAGCTGTTTGCTTAGTTTTTGTTTTCATTGTTTTTCTTTTCTTTTAGGTTCACTTGTTGATAGTTGTGAGTTTGGTGTCATTTTACTGTTCATATTTTTCATCTTCTTCAATTTCTTAGATAAGTTCCTTTAACATTTCTTATAATAAGGACTTGGTGATGATGAACTCCTTTAACTTGACCTTATCTGGGAAGCACTTTATCTGCCCTCCCATTCTAAGTGATAGCTTTGCTGGATAAAGTCATCTTGGGTGCAGGTCCTTGCCTTTCATGACTTCAAATACTTCTTTCCAGTCTCTTCTTGCCTGCAAGGTTTCTTTTGAGAAATCAGCTGATAGTCTAATGGGCACTCCTTTGTAGGTAACTCTCCTTTCTTCTTGCTGCTTTTAAGATTCTCTCTTTGTCTTTAATCTTGGGTAACTGAATGGTGATGTGCCTTGGTGTGTTCCTCCTTGGGTCCCACTTCTTTGGGACTCTCTGGGCTTCCTGGACTTCCTGGAAGTCTATTTCCTTCACCAGATTGGGGAAGTTCTCCATTATTATTTGTCCAAATAAGTTTTTGATTTCTTGCTCTTGTTCTCCTCCTTCTGGCACCCCTATAATTCAGACATTGGAATATTTAAAGTTGTCCCAGAGGTTCCTAAGCCTCTCTTTATTATTTTGAATTCTTGTTTCTTCATTCTGTTCCAGTTGGATGTTTATTTCTTCCTTTTGTTCCAAATCATCAGTTTGAGTCCTGGTTTCCTTCCTATCACTGTTGGTTCCCTGAATATTTTGCTTTATTTTACTTTGTGTATTCTTCATTTATTTTTCATTTTGTGACCAAGCTCGATCAGTTCTGTGAGCATTTTGATTACCAGGGCTTTAAATTCTCTATCAGATAGGTTAGCTATCTCCTTATCACTTAGCTCTTTCTGCAGCTTTGCTCTGTTCTTTCATTTGGGCCTATTTCTTTGTATTGGTGCACCTGTGAAGTTGTAAGGGGGCAGGGCTTCGGTGTTCACCTGGGCTGGGCAACCCTCCTTGCTGCTGCGGGGCTGCCTGTGGGGGAGGGGCCAGAGAGGGAACAATGCGGCTCACCTGTTTGGCTCTAGCGCACTTTCCAACAGACTCTCCTGTGAGACTGGGAGTTTCTCCCACTGAGACAACCCCAGCCAACCCCAGCCGTAGTCCACAGTCAGCTCTGAGTCTCAGTTTTGCCTTCAGCCAGCCCTGTCTGGTCTGCCGCCAAGCCATGGGTTCTCTCCGTCCACCCGTCTTACGGGTCCAGTTGGTCTGGTTGACTGTTTCTTTAATTCCTTGGTTGTCAGAGTTCCATGCAGTTTGATTTTCTGGTACTTCTGGTTGTTTATTGATTGTAGATTGGTTGCTTTTCTCGTTTTGGTTGTTTTCTTCGCTTTCCTTGCGAGGAAGCGAAGGGTTTCTACCTATGCCTCCATCTTGGCCAGAACTCCGAATCAGAAAATTTAATATTCATATACTACTATAGTCACATTTTTCCAACTATCCAATAACGTATTTTAGAGCACCCCTTTTCCAGGATCCAGTGTAGTGCCGTGCACTGCATTTAGTTGTCTCTTTTGTCTCTTTTAATGTGAAACGTTCCCTCAACCTACTTTACCTTTCATGACATTAAACTGTTTGAAGAGTATAGGCTAGTTTTGTTTTTTTAATAGAATTCCCCTCTCTTGTGAGTTGTCTTTCTCATGCCGTTGCCTTTGTGAGACTATTTGGTTTGCTATGTGTAAGTTTGTAATGTTTTTATTTTTCAATTACAGTTTGCATTCGATATTATTTTGTATTAGTTTCAGGTATACAGCATAGTGGTTAGACAACCGTATACTTTACAAAGGGCTCCCCCGATATGTCCAGCACCCACCTGGCACCGTACATAGTTATTACAATATTATTGACTATATTCCCTAAGCTGTACTTCACATCCCTGTGACTGTTTTGTAACGGCCAAGCTGTACCTCTTAATCCCCTCACCTTCCTCACCCAGCCCCCCAATCCCCCTCCCCTCTGGCAACCGTCAGTCTGTTCTCCGTATCTATGAGTCTGTTTCTGTTTTGTTTGTTCATTGATACGTGCATTGTTCGTTAGATTCCATATACAAGTGAGATCATACAGCATCTGCCTTTCTCTGTCTGACTTATTTCACTTAGCATAACTCCCTATTTTCTCCAAGTTTTTGCAGGGAGGACTGTGGGGACTGACTAGTTATGTTCATGCCGGGGTCCTACAGTCATGTGGGACTGTCAGAAAGGACAGGAAAAGAGGGTGGGGACAGACCTCCCCCAAAGTCACGGTCTGGAAAAAAGTTGGGAAACACTGGTGTGGAGCAAGCCGAGCAGCCACGTTTCAAAGAAGTATATAAAGCCACCGTATCACAGCTCTCTCTTTGTAGAGTTTACAAGTTGTATCACTTCTCTTGTCAGTCCTTGTCCGACTGTGCCTTTAGTTGCTCGCCTGCTGACTTCAGCGTTCATAAACAGTGTGTAACAGGTTCTGGGAGGCCGAGGATCAAAGCAGCCCTCTGTCAAGGCACGCTCACGGAGCCCGTGGCCCCGACTCCCGCCGACCGGGACGCCAGGCCGGGCACTGGACGCACGTCTCCTCGGAACCTGTGTGCGCACATCCCGGCCTTTCCTTTCTACACGCAGGAGCGTGCTCTGGCCGGAAGCCATTACCAGCGTTCTGTTTGATTGCTGGCTTTAGCTTATAAAAGATCACATGGGTGATCCTGATGAGTCAGCCAGTATGAACATGACTTTGAAGCGCCGGGGGACTGTGGGACACAATTCAACTTGTGGCCTCACACCATGTGACTCTGTCCAGCAGCAGATGACATTTTTATTAGAAAAGGTCAAGCAGAACTTACAGAAGCTACTCAGCTAACATGGGTGCTTATATGGTTTGAAAACCATGTGAAACTCTTCGGAAAAGTTATTCTCTTTTACAAGGAGTTACTGATCTTGGGAAAGGTTGGAATTAAGCCATTACCTAGTTCCACAGGTAAAAAATAGTTCGAATTTCTGGGTTGCTTTTCCAAGGTCAAACATCAGCCTCACCGTGAGTGAGCCGTGGGGTGGACGTTATTCACTGCCTACCCTAAAACCACTCCCTTGTTCCTCATTTTCCGATGCGATTCGAGCTTTGGGTGGGGATCTCCAGTTCTCAAGGGCAGGGGTGCAGCCCCCAGTCTGAGTCAGCACAGGCCCTTGATTTCATGTCTGTTTGGAACCAGTGTTCACATCCTGTGTGGTCACGTTCTGGTTAGTAGCACAAGGGCAAGACTGCTGGGGGAGCCTCAGGGAACATGTTCCTGTCCTCTAAGAGGAGGGTATAGTAGGCCAAGTTCTTTGCCCCTGTTGCTGCCACTTATCTGCCTTTGAACTGTGGTCACTAAGGAGGAGCTGCCGAGAGTGTCTTGCAACCCTGGGGGCATAGGGGAAGAAACCCTGCCCCGGGGCCCTGAACTGGCTTCATCCAGCTGTCAAATCGATGCCAGTCCTGTCTCTGGATTTCTACTCCTGTGAGAATTAAGAACCCTGTCAGTAGGCTAGGCTGGTACTTGAAGCCACAAGTAATCCTAAATCGTCATAACTAGGACTGATTTCCTGCCAGCCTCTGTGCAGAGCGACCAGGGAAATCAGAGGTACACCGGATATGATTTTCATCCTCAAGGGGCATTCAGTCTGGTTTGGGATCAGCAAGGTTTCCCAGCAAAGGGCTGGAGAGTAACTACTGTGGGCTTTGTGAGCCACACGGCCTCGGCGACGAGTGCGCAGCTCTGCCGTCGTGACAGAGCAGCGAGGACAGCGCGTGAGTGCGGCTGTATTTTATGGACACTGAAATCTGTCGTTCGTACATTGTTCAGGTGTCACAAAATATTCTCTTTTTTCCCATCAACTATTTCAAGATGTACAAACCTTTCTTAGTGGGCTGCACAAAACTGTGAGGTCAGCTGGGTTTCACGCATAGATTACGGATGCCTGTGCTGGGCAAGGAGAAGCCTAGAAAACAAAAGACTAGATTGTTGCTTTACGGGAAGGGAAAACAAAAATTGGGGAAAAGACAGGGTTTAAAGTGTGGCCGTTCTTTCACTTCTGTCCTTGAACAAAAGAAAACCTCTGGGCGGCTGAGAAGGGCTGACCGAGAGTTGAGAGAGGACTGGAAAACCAATGTGAATGGGAGAAACGTTCAAGGGCTTACATGCCTGGAGGTTTAGTTTGAGAAGTTCTCTCCTCCCCCTGCATCACTGAGCTGCTCACACACCCTTATGAACCATTATTAACGCCGCTGTTCCAGCTTCCAGATTTTGGCCTTAAATGGATCGAGCGTTCCCTTGGTACGTGGCGTTAGGTGGGGGCCCAGTTTCATTCTGATCCACGTGCCAGCACGATTTCCCCAGACTGTCTCTCAGGAGCCGCTCTCTTTCCTGGTGTGTTGTAGTGGATGGTTGGGGACAACCTGGTGTCTGCCACCTGTGGAAGGGGGGCCATGTGTAAGGATGTGCACGTGGGTACCAAGCAGCAGGGAGAAGCCTAGAAGTCCTCAGACTGACATGGACCTTACGACTTAAGGAGAACGTTACCCATGACAATTCTGTAACACAGACACGTGCATCCACCGTCACTACACCCTCCACAGCAACACCAGGAAGCAGAGAAGTCACCCTGGACAGAATGGTGGGCTGGGGGTAGGGAGTGAGGAAAGTGAGAAGGAGAATAAATGAAATACAAACCAGGGAAGCAGACTTTTGTGGAGACTCAGGACAAGAATGTGCTTCCAAGGGAGGAAATAAAAATAACCCTCTTCATCTAGGTTAACATTTTTTTTAAAGTTTATGAGCGTCTTGAGAAAGCAGATCTGTTTCATGTTGTGGCTGGGGCTCTCCTGATCATTCTTGCCTTCCCAGTGAAAGCTTAGTCATTTACACGCCCCAGCAGGTAACTCCCTCCCGGGAGGAGTGGCGGCCCACATGATGCGGGCAGGATGCCAGCGGCTTTGTCAGGTGCGGGTGGGTGTTAGGGAGTGAGAGTGTGAGAAAGGACTGGAGCGGTATCTCAGGAAGACTGGCAGGGTTGTGTGGCCGGACCAGAGGGTCAACGCCCATCCACCCAGGACGACCATAGCAGTGACCGTGATGATTACTCGTTGTCTGTGCTGGACAATAACCTAAGTGTTTCACATCCTTGCAACTACCCATGGCAGGTAGGTAGTTTAACTGTTCTGATTTTTCAGGTGAGGCGACTAGGGCACAGAGAGGTTAGGTAATTTGCCCAGGGTCACACAGCAAGTACTGGAACTGGGATTTGAACCCTTGCAGTCTGGTTCCAGAATCTGCCACTGAGTCCTCTCACTGTGCTGAGGGTTTCAGTCGGTGTTGGCAGGATCTGGTGAACAGCTCCTACAATGTATCATTGGCACCACGTAACTTATACTCATTATTAATGGGTTAATTATAAAAGGTTTAACTTTTTGAAAATATGGGGACATTTGTTATTACAGGGGGCATAATATATATAGATTTGGGGGGCCTTAAAGTCTTTTTTCAGGAAGATTTGTCTTGTGGTTTTAATTCTCGATAAATTAGTATGCTGCTATTTTAAAATAAAAAATATCGAGGGCCATATTCTAGGCTGAAATATACTGTGAAGCATCCTTCCTGGGCCTGGATCTGGAGAGTGACAGGGTGAGAAAGGGCCACTTTGACAGAGGTACAACAATGATGTGTTAACAGGTTAACTGGACCTTTAATCTCGTCGTTGTGTGGGCTGTAACTTGGTCAATGGGAAAGACTTTGGCGTGTCTTCATTAGCCTGAAAAATAAATGGCTGCCTTCCACACTGCCCAGCAGACAAAAATACTGTCAGTGAGCAGAATAAAAAGGGGAGGAACGAAAACGACGAGAATCGTGTCAGTGAGCCGCATCGAAGGGAAAGTCACAGATTTTTGTATTCAGGCCTGTCCTGTGGTGGACTGATCTTTCAGGCCGATGTTTTGGAGTGCGTTCAAACCAAGAAGAAAGAGCGACATTCTCCGTGAGCCGGAGATAACAAGAGGCATTTTCAGTGGGATGTGATGCTGGGCCGGGACGGGGGCAAGTGTGGAAATAACTGAGTCTGAACTCACTGAACCGATTTGTGTTGTTCACGGATGTTCAAAACTGAAAAGACCCCATTGATTCAGGTTCTCTGCCCCCGACCCCCTTCCTCGAGGGTGTGAGGAATTGGCATGACACTCGAGGCCAAAGAGAGTGACACCGTGAAAAAGAGACACATGGAGGAAGTGGGCTCCTCCGGCAGGAACACCCCGGTGCCGGTGAAAGGGAACATTGAACGCCCGTGGGGCCAGGCCAGGGGCCACAGCTGTCCCATGAGACTTCTGTCGAAGGAACCGGGCCTCTGGGAAGAATTAAGGCCGGGGCTGCTTGGAGGAGGCGGGGGAGGGCTCCGAATGGTGAAAAGACAGCTGGGTTGGCACCGGGAGCGCACACCAGGAGCGCACACCAGGCCCCCTGAAAGGCAGCCCTGCTGCAAATAAGGGCCATTGTTCAATGACACTTCGGTCCCCAGAGGCTCAACCAGACCTGCTGAGAGGAGGTGGCTGTCTCTCTGGGTCAGCTCACACTGGAGCCCAAAGCACACGGGGCTGCAGTTTATAGTCTTAATCCAACTTCCAAGAAGAGAGGATTATGACAATATGCTTCAAAAGGTGCACCCTTCAGAAAGACAGCAGGCCGAGAAGGGACACTCCTGTAAGTGAGACAAATGACAAGGACAATCAGGACACAACAGATAGAAAGGGGAGGACAAGGAGGAGGAGGAGGAACTTTAAGACTGAGCCCTCCCTTTATACATACATATCTTTATACATATGTTCATTCTATTATAAAAAATTTCAGATGCACATGAAAACAAAGTAGTACAATGATTCCCTGTATATCTATCACCTGGATCTAATAATCACTAACATTTTGTCTTTTTTCTTTATATATATTTTCATCTATTTTTTTACTATTATTTAAAAGCAAATTTCACATACTTCCTGAATACTTCAGTATGCATCACTAAAAAAAAAAAAAACCACCATTTTTGTTGTAACTTCAAAATGTAACAATTTGAAGTTAATAATTCCTTATTATCACCTTGTACTTAGTCCATTGTGTTAGTTATCTGCTGCTGTAGAGGGCACCCACCTCTACCCCAGATCTGCTGAACCTGCTTCCCTCTCCTCCTCCCACGAGCCACAGACACGGCCACTGATGCAGAAGTACTGGGGGTTAAGGCCCCGGTGGTGGGGTGGCGGGGGTCAGGATTTGGGCCAGTGAGAGAGAAGAGAGGGGAAGGAGGCTGCAGATAAATTACTTGCTTCTTTGGCCCTGGCCAGTGTGGCTCAGTGGATTGAGTGCTGGCCTGTGAACCAAAAGGTTGCCGGTTCGATTCCCAGTCAGGGCGCATGCCTGGGTTGCAGGCCAGGTCCCCATTTCGGGGTGCAGGGGAGGCAACCACACATTCATGTTTCCCTGTCTCTCTCCCTCCCTTCCCTCTCTCTAAAAATACATAAATAAATAACATCTTTAAAAAATTACTTGCTTCTCCTTCTTGACAACAGATTGTCAAATGCAACAGTTTTATGTGGCCTCCCATGAGGTACCCTGTGATAATGATCGACCTTCCGTGTTAGTTACAAGGCAGTGGCCAGCTTGATAGTAAATGCCTCCTTCTCCACCTCCTTTCCCTTTCCGATCGCTCCTGCTTCCCTTGGATTGTATGCCCCGAGACAGCATTAAAGTGTAAGTTCTTATCTCAGGCCTCTTTCTGGGGCTAGGACACAACCCTCTGAGATCTTACAGTAGAATGCAAAGAGATGCACTAAAGAACACCCCCAGCCACTTGAAAGCCACTTGAAAGCCACGACAGCCCTCTTTGGATCCAAAGGGGCATCTTTATCTAGAGTCCCATCAGCTCATAGAGAAAGGCCCGGAGTGGAAACCGGTAAAAGCTCCAACTCGGCCACTGCCACTAGCGAGTGGGGGGTCTGCGCTGCTACACTGTGGTGACAGTCCTCCTTCTTAGCTTCATCTGATTTTTTACTGCCCTCACTTGCCTTTTGCCCCAATTTCCTCATCTATTTCTTTAAACTTCTATCTTCCTACATGTATTTTTGTAAGTCATCTCCCATCCTTTATAGGAGAAAAATTATAACTCAGTAAATAAATGATAATTTTTTAAATAAGTCACATCTTAACAAGATCAAGTGCTATCTTTCCCTAAAATATCAATAAACTAAAAAGACTTTTTCAGGACTTACTTAAGCAGCACTATTTATTCACTAGAGCATTCTTATACAACAGTGATGGGGGGGGCGGGGCAGTCCCATGGGGTCATGGGATTGCTCTGAGAGGGCCTTTGCCTGCTGTTAAAATAGATCCAGGCCAGCAAACCCCATGACATCAAGTCAGCTGCCCAGGGCTCCCCAGGCAATCACTACCACCCTCTTCCTCTTTCTCAGCAGGAAAACAAATCCAAACCAACCGTCTACTGAACAGACAAATGCCCTGTGGCTTTCTCTGGCACCCAAATGCAAAGTAATTAGTCTGCCACTTATGCAGGAAACGGGAGCCCAGAAAGCCAGCCACTGAGTTAACTCACTTTGCCTGTGGCGGATTATTTGAAATATCGCAGGAAGAGGAATGGACAGGGATCAGGCATCACATGGTCGAGCTCCTACGAATCACCGCAACACTGTAACCAGCACGAGAGGCAGCAGGGCCTGCTCAGCTTCTGTCGTTCTGGTGCCACCTTCACGGTTTTGGTCATATTGTGTGCTTTTTATTATGGTTTTTACTTGATGCGTATTGTGGAGTCTACTAGCGATACCTTAATCTCATCCTAACCGACAGTACCCATGAGTTCAGGAGTTGGGTATGCAAGCTATGTTTTTTTCCCCTAAATATAGAAAAATACTGCAATCTGCCTACAGAAAAATGAGCTGTTGTAAAATAAAGATCGGAAACCTACCGAAACAAACAAAAATGTCTTCACGTACCTCCACTGTAGACGTGCCACAGTCTGGGACGCACCAAAGGACGACCTTGATTCTGGGTCTCACAGGGCTGCCCGGGAGACTGTTGGCGATCGCGGCATTTGGAAGATTAGAGAACCTGTCCTTTGAAGGAGTCAGGCGTACATTATGTACCTTATTATAGGTTAGTCATTGAACACCCTAAATGCAAGTGACCCCCCCAAATTAACGCAATCAGCAAACACGTGTATTGGTTCCATCTTCTAAATTTGGTAAGGAGGCCAGCTGGTTTCTCTTCTGCTTCAGGCATTGCTTAGTCACTTTGTTGCAAGTTTCCCTTGGCACTCCTCTCTTCTAAAGCTCTTGATCAAATGGGAGTTAGGGAGCTGTGCTGAGATGAAGTGCGGCTGTCACAGGACAAAGGATAACTACGGTATTTTGCCGTGTATAATGTGCTCCCGTGTGTAATGCGTAACCATGTTTTGTGTGCATTATACACGGGATTGGTATACCCATGGTATGTAATCATTATACCCATATACGATACGCAGCCTTATTTTTCCCTCAAAAATTTGGGCAAAAAGTGCACATTATACATGATAAAATACGGTAGTGTACACAGATCTAGGGAAAAAAATAGGTTGGGAAAACCAAAATAATCACAAGGTCGGGTATACAAGTAGAGTTTGTACACCACTCCTGTTTCTGTTTTGATGCTGCTTCTGGCAAAACCGAGTCTTTAAAACAATTATGTTTACTAATGCCAAGAGTGCAGCATTTGTAAAGCCCTTTAGAAACAACGCCGGCAGCTATAAATAAGTTCATTCAGTTTATCAACAGCAGTAAAAGAATGTTTTGTTTCTAAAATATTAGCACATGCTGTGGCCGGAGGGAAGGTTGTATTCCAAAGTGGGCTGGGAGTTTCCCTGGGAACCCCTGTGGAACTATGAATGGCGATGGAGAGGGGTGGATCCCATCAGAAAGGGGCTGGCAAGAGACTATTTCAGTCTGTCTTCACCTGTGCTGGCCATGGGGGAAGGAGGAGGGGCAGGAAGGCCTCTGTTGTAAGGGTTAAAAATGGGGTTGGTGGTGTTTTGCTAAGGCACAACTGAGTGTGTGAAGGCAAAAGAAAAAAGTACAAAGTCTGCGAGGCCAAGGAGGAGAAAGCTTCTTTATCAGCAATGAAACAAGGATGGGTATTAACTCCAGATCTGGATGGTATTAGAGCTAAGTTCTAGGACTTCAAAACTGAGGCTAGCCCAGAGATGTGTGTAAAGTGAGTAAAAAAAAACAATAACAAAAAACAGGCATCAGAAGCAGAAATGACATATGGTGTGCTTCTGAGAGATGCTGCAGTTAGCCAGAAGCGCAGGTTCGTGGCTTCAGGGTGATGGTTTGGCAGGATAAAGGCATTGTGGGAGAGGCAAGACCATTCACCACAAAGCCAGGGAACTAAGATGAGGGCTGAGAAGTCAGGCACTGGCCTGGGGACACATCACCTCTTTGGGGATGGAGGGTATGGTTTGTGGTAGCAGTTTTCTCTGTGGCTTGGGTTAGAATGGCCCTTAGACACTAGCAAAAGGAGGGAAATGGAAAATTTCACGGTTTTTACCAGTTCTTCTGCACTGTTATGGCGAAAGCAGATGCTATGAGGCAGAAGAGATTAGGAGAAAGGTGTCCTCACCCCGAGGAGACCCAGAGAAAGAAGAAGGCAAGTGGGGCTTCCATAGACATTTGGAGCTTCCCCCTAATTTTAGGGGAGTTTCAGAGAGCCCCTCTATTGACACGTGGATACTTTTGGTGAACAGAAAACAATGAAGAAAAAGTCTAGCCATTGCAGCCTCCACAGTCCCCTCTCCACTCCTCTTCCTCAAAGTAGTCACAGGCATATACAATGTGACAAGTTGGTGGTGTGACAGAAAGTTCCCTAAAAGCACAAAAAGCACGGTTCAGCAGTCATGCGCTTGTGGAGGCTGGTGAAGAAAGAGCAGTGTGTGTATGTGGTGGGCCAGGCCCAGGAAAGCACATCCTGTCACCGTTTGTGTTAGTAAATTGCTGGAAAGCCTGAACGTCCATCAGCAAAGGAGGGGTTGGGAAAATCACGATGCATTTGCGCAGTGGCATACTACACAGCGGTTAAAAGTAGGCAGCTCTTTGAATCCGAATTTGGTCAGGGTACATCAGAAGAGACTTTGTATTCCGTGATTGATCCAGGATGGGTACACAGCCCTGGCCAGAGCCAGTGACAGGCTGTGAGAAATGATACTACGAACGGTACGGCGTGGGTTTGTACTGGCTTCCTTTTTCCAAATGCCACAGTTTCTCATGCACAGGGGTGGGCAAAACCAGGTTACTACAAATAATAAATAATACACTGATAGACAAGAATCAACTCTCCTACTCAAAACTGTAAACCTACTTTTGCCCATCCCTGTGTTCACGTGCATAAAATCTGGTGAATCTTGTTGAAACGCAGTCTCTGATTTAGTAGGTTTGAAATGGGGCCTGAGATCCTGCATTTGTATTAAACTTGCAGGGGTGTTGATGCTGCTGGCCCTAGGACCACCCTTTGTGGAGCAAGGGGTTTGCGGAGGAGTGGATCGGCTGGGTCGCAAGGGTGTGTGCATCTTCGACGTTACTGAATATTGCCAAGTCATTCTAAGTGCTTGCAACAATCCCCCCTCCTATCAGCAGCTCACAAGTCTCTGCAGCATTTTATCTTCTATGTCTGGTACTGTCGGATTTTAATTTTTTGCCAATTTAACGGGCATGAAGTGGTATCTTGTTATATTAATTTGCCTTTCATGAGTATTATTGGACCTCTTGAGTTTCTTCTTGTATAATAATTCTCACTATAAACTAATATTTTGGGCAAATAAAATGTCCTCATTCATTCTTTCCTCATTCATCCTTGTCAAAAGATTCCCTCATATTTGCGAGGCTTTCAACTGTTCTTTTAAAATGCTGGAAACGAAGTGGCAAGGCAGAAGGGCAAGAACGGACCTGGAAGGGCGCAGAGAACAGCAGCTACCACCAAGCCCGCTGGAAGGGTGTCTTAGTCTGGTGCTGCACTCTTCCCTAGCCCAGAGCAGGGGGAAGGGCCTGGAAGCTTAAGGACGGAGGGGCAAGAGGGCTGTGTCTGTTTTGCTTCTTAGGGGCGTGAATTTCACTTCAGAAATAATTCTGCCCAAGTTAAGTCTTTGCCATCTAAAATGGTTACATTAAATGGTTACACTAAAATGGATACAAAATGGTATCCCACAAATCACATATGTGTAAGGAGGGAAGATACCATGTGTAATGGGAGATACCGGTATTGTGGTGGTGATGCATGTGTATTGTAGAAAATGCCAATGAGCAAAAACAAACAAACAAACAAACAACCCAAAACCCACAAACTAGTTCTAGATTTTGGTTTTCTCACTTAGAAAATCATCATGGTGATAGCACCTAATCATAGTGTTAAAAATTAAATAAAAACAAAATAGTCAAAATCATAGAAACAGAAAGTAGAAATGTGGTTGCCAGGGCTTGGGAGGGCAGAGGGAGAGAGAATGACGTTTAGTGGGTATCGAGCTGCAATGTGGCAAGATGAAATAATTCTGGAGATGTTATACATGCAAATGCTGTGCACACCACCTAACGCTACTGAGCTATACGCTTAAACATGCTTAAGGTGGTAGATCTAACATTATGTGGACTTTTTAAAACCACAATTAAAGAAAACAAATCTGATCTATTATTAACTTTTAGCACTCCCTCCCCGGATTGAATATACTTCCCCCCAAATTGGACAACATTGTACATGGTATTTTATAACAGGCTTTTGCCTGCTGACTACAGAGTGAAAGCCTTTCCAAGTTGTTCCCTATTTTAGTCATTTAGAAAGACTGTTAAATGTTCCAATATATGAATCTACCACAATTAACCAATTTCCTGTTGTTGGACTAGAGATTGGATTATTTTACCCTCATGAGTAATACCATATAACTAGTTTGTTACACCTTTTAAATAGCTTTAACAGCAGCCTGTTTCATCTCTCCCCTTGTAATCAGCTCTCAGCTGTTGCACTTCTGCCCTTCTAATCTTTGATCAGATAATCAAGCCAGTCAAATCAGTTTACTTGTAACACAACCTTCTTTGCAGTCTTGTCACTTCCTCTTTGTCCCAGGTGAGAGGGACAGCTGTTGCAGCTGAGTGAAGGGAGGCTGTTTGTGCTGTTTGGGGTATAGTTTTCTGTCTGAGCTCCTCTCCCTGAGCTGCGCCTCGCCTGGGTGTTGCCCTTTCCCTTCCTTTCCCTCTCGGGGCCTGACTGTACCTGCATACCTGGCCCCCACCTCACTGTTACCTTTCCGGTCTTCTGCAGCCCTGCTGCCCCTTAGCCTAGGACTAGGAGTTCCTAGCCTTCTTGGACTCCTCATACCAATATGCGGGCACCCTGCGGGTTTCTACTTTATGGACTTTTTGCTTTAGTTTCTCACACTTTTAAGTTACCCGTAGCATTTATTTGTGCTTTTTTTACAACCGCACTATTTCACAACTTTGGATCTCATTTAAGTTCACCACATTTTGTGTGCTTGAGCACAGAAAACAGATGTCAATAACTAAGTCAAAACAAAACGCCTGAATCACTTACTACTAAGCAGCCTAAATGTAGCTGGACAGGCTCGTTTCCCAAACTTGCCAGAAGGATCTCATGGAACACTTCATTAAAAAACACCTTTCCAGGGCCTTCGCATCTTTCCTACCCTGATTCTGCCTTCTTTTAATGTCTCTTTATTAGTTCAATTGGAGCCCAAGGGAGCCTGGTAAGCCTGTAACCTACCTATGGCAGTGAAGCATTCATTCCATCGGGGTAGGAAAAGTCTAGCAGTCAACTGCAAGTTGGAATAAACACTGGAAAGCCTTTAGAGCGTGAGAACACGGCAGGAACCTAGGTGGTCTATGTATCATCTCTGCACCAAGGACGGTTTCAAACATGGACTACTCAGGTCCAGATTCCATCCCAAATTCTGGGGCTCCAAAACTTGTTAGCTGGAGACATACAGTTCTTCAAAAATTATATTAGAGCATCTGGATCGTCTAGGGACTATAGTCCTTCGCATATAATAAAATAATTTGGCGTACATATCTTCTATTAGGTAAGGTTTTATTTTCACTTACTGTGTTAGGAAACTGTTCTTTCAGTGCTAGCTGTGTAATTTTTGAGACTTGAAAAAGGCGCACAGAACTCTGACGTCTATGCCGCAAAGCATGCCGGTCTTTGGTTTTTTGGGTCAACCACATATTAGATATCAAGATGTTACCCCCTCCAGCTGAGGACACGGAGAGCCAAGCGTGTCTGAGAATTCTAATAAAGGCTGTAGAAACACAGCTGATGAAACCTGACCCCCTACATACACTCTTTAGTCACATGATCACAATTTCTGTTCCTCTTATAATCCAACCGTTTGATAGGATAATGTAAGGAATAAGTAAAGT
This sequence comes from Carollia perspicillata, assembly GCA_004027735.1. Classification (NCBI taxonomy): domain Eukaryota; kingdom Metazoa; phylum Chordata; class Mammalia; order Chiroptera; family Phyllostomidae; genus Carollia; species Carollia perspicillata. Next base: position 27,218 of record PVKM010006880.1, on the reverse strand, counting down.
TATATAAAAATTAGGCTAAGATACAAATCAGCCTAAAATTGAGGGGGGAACAAAAGCATGAAGGGAAAATGCCTCTTAGGTCCAAAAAATAAAAGTTTTCACTCTTTAAAAACTGTTATTTCTCTCTTTGAGAGTATCTTCTTTTGCATGAAGGGAAGTCATGCTAATGTTTGGTAAGTAGGCTAAATATTTAAGCATTTTCCCCTTAATGGTTCTAGAAATTATCTCCTTAAAAAAAAAGTTTAAAGGTAAAACTTTAAAGGGTAAGATAGTAAAATGATGTAGAATAAAAAAAGTATTTTATTCAGTGCATACTGACAGATTTGTAGTAATTGTAGTAAAAGAAAATCGCCTGCTGAGTATTGTTTTACTTAGTTAGGCTCAAGAAAAAATGTTAAATTTCAAACCTCTACATTTATTATTGAAAGCTCTACTCCTTATAAATATATATACATATACATACGTGTATGTTTATCTGTTCTTTTATATGAACCATTCAAAACAATTTTTAAAAGACATCCTTCTCTGTATTTAACACTGTCCTTTCAAATATTTAGCAGTTCTACAGGTGGTGGCTTCAATGGAATTTTCCCCAGAGTAAATTTCTTAGACTGAAACTGCTCTAGTTCTTCTGCTGTTAGTTGATGCTTGGGCGTGAATAATTCATTATCTGTTGTTGTGTTGCCATTTGAGATGGGGACAGAGGTGGATGTGTTGCTATTTCCAAAAACGTCACTGGATGGCTTCGAAAAAGGAGTGTGAGACTGAGAGCTTGGATTTCCAAAGCCAGCCACAGAACCGCTGCTTCCAAAGGCTGGGGCCCCTAGAGCTCCGAGAGGGCCTGCTGCCATGGGGGCCGGGAACCCTGAAAACCCAGGTGAGCCAAACCCTGAGGATGCAGGGGTTTTGAATGAAAATGAAGCAGCAGATGTGACCTGGGGTTTCCCAAACCCAGGAATTGGAGTAGAAGTGGTGATGGCAGGACCGGTAGAGGGAATGGCTCCAAATGCTGGCGAATTCCCGAACACAGACGGGCTTCCGGAAGGGGCAGGGGCAAACGCAGAGCTTGTTTTAAAACTAAAATTTTGAGCATTATTACTCATGCTATTATTCACTGGAAAACCTACAAATAAACCAGAAAAAGTAATCTATTATAGTCAGAAATGTAGCTACATTAATATACCCCACCCCACCCCCCTCATTTCCCCCTTATTCCTGCCATGTTTGGATGTTGCAAAGAGAGACTACTGGAAGGGAGAAGAGTGAAAATGAGAAGCTAGAACAGACCCACTGAACCCCACTGTTCTGTCTTCCTACTACACTGACCTCATCTGCGCCATGATTTACCTTCACTCCAGGAGGCAGCTTTGAGGAAGGAACCTCAGGGAAGTGCACTTGTACTTTGGGCTTGCCTACCCCCTGCACCCCACCACCCGCCCCATGTCAAGGGAGCTGTCACTTGACGATGATACTACATTGTTATGCACAGTAACAAGAAAGTCCTCAAAGGTGCTGCTCCCACAGCTATGAGAGTCTGGAAAAGCTATTATTCCTAAAACATACTTCTAAAGCTTGAGCCACAGGGTCTTTCAAAGTATAGTGAAGCCCATCTGGCTCCTGCCCCTTCCACCAATGCTTGATGAATCCAATTCTTTGAAGCTCCATTATGGAAGGTGACAGAATTTTCAAGGGTGACTTAAAATGGTACTTAATGTACCTTCAGGCTTTATGACTTGAAAACTATAAAATCCTATTTTTCAAAATCAGTGAAGTCCTGCGTTACTTTATCACTTACCTGGTGACCCAAATGCTGCTGTTTGGCTGCTGCCAAATCCAAATGTAGGTGCTGCTTGATTTATTCCATCCTTTATATCGGAGAGCTATAAAAAAGGGCAAATAATAGAGTACTGGATGAATAATTCTCAAGTACCTTTCTGCATACTTTAGAGCCAAATTCAATTTTTAAAACTGAACTTAAAAATGCACTAAAAAATGTGAAGTTAAATGTTTAACATAGAAAAATGCCCACAATAGGAATATACATAGAAAAAAGTACACTGACCTCAAAGATTAAGAGTAAATGCTGATGAATTATGGTTTTAATTTCACTTATGCTTTTAAATATTTTCTAGCCCTGGCTGGTGTGGCTCAGTGGACTGAACGCTAGCCTGAGAACCAAAGGGTCACAATTTCGATTCCCAGTCAGGGCACATGCTTGGGTTGTGGGCCAGGTAGGTCCCCAGCGAGCATGAGAGGCGGCAACTGATCGATATCTCTCTCACACGTTGGTGTTTCTCTTCCTTCCCCTCTAACAAGTAAATCAATATCTTTAAAAAAAATAAGTATTTTCTAAATTTCTCCAATGAACACATATTAAAATCAGAAAATTTTTAATAATGTATGTCAATATCTATAGGCTGATCTGCATTTATAAAGAAATCTAGATATTAAGAGACACTACTAAAACTTACCACTAAAACCTACTAAACATTTCCTATTGCCTGCAAATACTCTATGCTCTTGCTATTTCCCGCTATAGAAATGTCTTCCAGCTCTGCTTACTGAAATCTTAGTCTCCCTTTCAAAAAACTCTTCACTTACCGCTTCCCAAGAAGCCTTTCCTTCTCTAACCAACCCAAAGAGATGTGATTTCTCTCACTTGGAAGCCCCAAGAGCCTATTTAAAAAATAAACTTTATTGAGGTATAGTTTATATACAATAAAATGCATCCACTTGATGTCCATATATCTGTAAAATATACATATGTCAATGAGTTTGACAAACTTATAACCACCACCACTGTCAAGATCTAGAACATTTCCATTAGCCCGCAGAGCTCTCCTGTGTCACTTTCCAGTCAACCCTCTCTCGACTCCTGGCCCCCGAAATCCACGTGACTGCTCTCTCACTGTCCTGACGGTGAGGTTTGTCTCTTCTCGAGTTTCATATAAATAGAATCATTAAAGTGTATTCTTTCTGTGGTCTAGCTTCTCTCCCTTAGTGTAATATTCATTAACAGGTAAATGAATAAACAAATTATGTTATAATCATATAACAGATCTAAAGAATGAGTTACTGATACACTAAGCCAGTTGTGAGTGGACTGTCCAAGAACCTCACCTACAGAGGGGCCTCTAGGAAGCTGGCAGAGAGCAGGGAACTTCCAACCCTGAGGGAAGTTCTGTAGCTCTACGGACTCCGTTTTTGCTTCTGTATCAGCTCTCAGAATGGTGATAGTGGGCCACCTCTCACCTAGGGACAGAATATTTTCAGGAAGTCCTGCTAAGTTCAAATGGCATTATAATACCTGAAAGGGGGAAGGGGCTGGCTGGCATAAGAGTCTAGTTATTTAGGAAGCACACAGTTAAGAAAGGGTGGGGTGCTGGGACGGACGTACAGTCTAGGAAGTCTAGGCAACTACCCGTCTCATATCCTTTTTCAGAAAGCAGAAACATAAACCACCTGGGAAACTGGAAACATTAAATTCTAAAGGTAAGTATCTTATTTTAAAATGAGGTTCTTAAGCACTTTTTATGGGGGTAGAAAAAGTATAACTTCATTGGCAGGAAGAATGAAGATGCTACAGTTAGGATCATGTACCTTTGGAGACAGGTGAGTATATCATAACCCCTAAAGGCATTTCTGTATAAGACAAGGAGTATATGGTAAGTATTCTTTAGTCACAAAAGTATACATTAGTTTAAATGTGCAGTCATATTTTTCTTTTTTAAAAATATTTATTTTTAGAGAGAGGGGAGGGAGAAAGAGAGGGAGAGAAACATTGAGGTACGAGAGAGACATCCATTGGTTGCCTGTCACATGGCCACAACTGGGGACCTGGCCCACAACCCAGGCATGTGCCCTGACTGGGAATCAAACCAGCAACCTTCTGGTGTGCAGACCAGCGCTCAATCCACTGAACCACACCAGCCAGGGCTTGGCAGAAAATTTTAACTTTGTTTTCTAAACAGAAAATAAAATTCTTACAAAAAAGCAATAGATGAGATACTTCCCTATAGTAAACTCTCCAGTACTCACCAAAGCTATTTTAGTTGCTGTATTTAGACTTTTCAGTTCATTCACCCTGTTCTTCCACTGATTTATTAACTGTTGGATGGAACTGAGCTGAAGAGAGAAGACAGAAAAATAATGAGTCAATACTGAATGTTTATGTTAATCTCTCAAATGACAACTTCGCGTCTTTGCCAAAATTACAAAAAGTTTGTGAAACATTTTTATGGCCCATAACCTGTAAACTTTGCCTTGACCTGCCCCTATTTGCCAAAGATATTCCAGCTGTAGTCCCCTCTCCCTGTTCTCCAACTCCTTGAGTTACCTGGCTAAGAATCACATGTGCCTGGCAGCACAGCCAGTTACACTTGGATGGGAGGTGTGCACTAGTTAAAACGCATGGCCGTGACTGCGGACAACACAAAAATACAGGCTCTGTCGTATCCTTTAGCACCAAACCTATTCAAACTTAGCCTTTTCACTTTTGATATTTGACATGTGAGAATGTTAACCTCTGTAACAGACTGCTTTATTTAACTTTGCTTTCCTAACATTCACCAGTTTCTGCATCTAAGAGACACTCTACAAATGTTTACCAAATGATGAAAGGGTTTGATTTCTGGGACTGATCGCTGGATAATTTGTAATAAAATAATGACATTCCTAGTTACTACAGTCAAAATGTATTATCACCATTTTAGATAACCAATCAATTTCAAATAAAGTAATTTAGAAAGTAAAAACTGCCTTGTCTTGAAAAAATTGTAGACCTCACCCACTTTGCCAACACAAGCAAGCCTCTACTACAGAGAAGACAGTAATTAACAGCTAATCTGTTATTGAGGTAGATGAATAGGAAACAAACTTACATAACTCTGTAAGTTATTGCTGGTTAAGAAGTTATGGTATTCAAGCCTCAACTCCTCTGGTGAAATGTCTGTAAAACCTGAAGTGAGGAATCAATTGGAATCTTTAAATAAATGCCAATACTTTTGATAGTATAGTAAAAAGCTAGAGGTGCTAGACAAGAAAATGCACTAATGTTGATCATTAGAACATTTTCATACTCATAAGGAAAAAATTCAATAAGAAAAAATTAGAATAAAATGTAGTAGTTATTATCTTTGAATAGTAACTAAAGATAAAGGGGGAATTTTTTCCCTAAATATAAACGGAGAGGAAGAAAAAACAAAGAGAAGACAAGAAAGTTGACTATGTATACATTCAAACTTCTGTCTAAAAACATATTTTCTATGTCAAACTATAATAAGCAAAATTAAAAGGCAGGTAAGCTGGGAAAACTGTAACTGCAACATGCAGGAGAAGAACTGATGTTAACGTATGAATAGGTCTTACAAATCACTAAGAATAGTATGTTAATATGAGCAAATGTAATAAACAGGCAAGTCACAAAAAATTCAAATAGCCAGTAAGTAAATGAAATAAGCAAGTCCAATAAAGAAAAAAAAACTTAAAGGAGATAAAATGCTTTATTTATCAGACTGGCACTGATTAAAAATGAATGTTATTTATTGTTTTTAAGAATGTGAGGTGGACCTGACCAGTGCTCCACTGGTTGGGCACTGTCCTGCAAAGTGAATGGTTGCTGGTTCGATTCCCAATCAGGGAACATGCCCAGCTTGTGGGCCCAGTCCCCAGTTGGGCCATGTGTGAGAGGCAGCCAATCAGTGTTTCTCTCGTCTATTTCTTCCTCCTCTCCCCCTCTCTAAAAATAAATACATAAAATCTTTTAATTTTTAGAAAATAAAAAGAATGTGGTAAAGTAGATGTTCTCTTAAACGGCCATTAAGGAAATTAAAAATGTACCACTTTTACAGGAGGAAAACTGTCAATGAGCATCAATTGCCTTAGAAGTGTTCACACCTTCTAATCTCAATAGGATTTCTAGGATTTAACCTCAGGAAATAATTAGATGCATTCAATCTACTACAATATATGCCTGGTTGTGGTATACAAAGAAAACTTGTTTTCACATAGATATGTAGTTGGAAAAGGATGACTTTAATGGCCTCTTCAGAAATTGTGACAATTCCATTGATATTACACCAAAACTTGACAGGGGTAGTTTCTAAAAGGTTGGCTATAATGTGGGCTCAAACTTTTTGTACTATTACATTAAATCCACTGGATAATTTAGCACTTAGAATGGATTTTTCAGGAATGTATAATTTTATAATATTACAGAGTGAATATTTGGAAAACACTGGATCACTGAGTTATCTAAGAACTTCCAAACATTGGCAAATGTTATTTTACTATAGCAAAGCATTCATATTTGTTAATGTCACTATCCATCTCATTGGCAGACACTTTTGAGTATCAAGAAGTCATCAAGCTCACATTAGAAGACAACAGTTTTCCACAATCTAATTTTCACTTCAAAGCCTGAATTTTATCATTGTCAATAAATAGTTGTTCTCTATGAAGTGACAGGCTTACTTCATTTATTTTTTAAGAAAAAGTCACCAAATACTTAAGTCTAAATAACCATTGTTCTCAGTCATTCTTTCATCAAAAACTGACCTGTGTGGGAAGAAAAGTGGCTAGTTTAGCTCCTAAGTCAAATAATCACACCAGAACTTCCCCTTAAGAAAACCCATACTTGAGTATGTGGCAGAAACAACTTTATGTGTGCTTCTCATTTTGTCACACGGTACAGTAAAAAGGTTTGCACTTAAAGACCAAGATTTAATAAAATTAATGACTTCTACCGTTTCATCAAGGACATTTTTAAGTGAAAATGACACTCATTTTTGAATTGACTACTGTTACAGGCTGGTAACACAGCGCACTGTCTCTGCCTTGAGTTATATTTCGATACGAGGACTTTTATGCACCCATGTTTGTGCTTCCCCTGTGCAAATGTAAACACAGTGAAAATGGCAATTAATGTGTTAGTATTATTATGAAAATATTTTTGAACTTTATAGCCCTTACAAGGGTCTCAGGAATAGGGTTGCTAAATTCAGCAAATAATAATACAGAATGCCCAGTTAAATTTGAATTTCAGACATACAACAAGTACTTTTTTTATTGTGTGTCACAAATATTACATGGGTTATTCATATGCTAAAATATTACTCTTTGTTGATCTAAAATTTAGATAAACCTGGCAACCCTGCTTAGGGATCTACAGGCCACATCTTGAGAACAGCTGCTTTAGGGCACTCATTAGGCATTAGGCTCAATTCTGAACTAATTTTAAAAGGCTGAATACTTCCTCATTTTCTTTACTGAAAAATCACCATCTGAATTCTTACTTATTTGTGTTACTTATTGTCCCCCTCCCTCAAGAACATGCTTCGTAAAGGAGGGATCTTGCCCTTCTTGCTCATCACGATATTCCTAGCCTTAGAATAGGACCTAGCACAAAAGAAATTCAACAAGAATTTGTTGAACGAGTAAATAACCAAGGAGTGGTGAGACACAAATGTTCAGAGAATGAGCAGGTAGAACTGGGACAGAGTAGAGATCCCAGAGTTCTGAGGGACTGCAAGGACTGCTGTTTACTCCATAGGCCAGAAGCCCAGAACCACCTGGGCTGGGCTTAGAGCAGTGTGGCAATCTAAATCTCAGCCCAGAAAGGGATTAGAAACTAATGGACAAAAGAAAAGGGGAAGCAAAGGCATATTCTGTAGAAATGCTATCCCTGCAGCCCAGCTAAAGCTCTTTACCTACAAACACCTCCAGATAGGCCTTCCCGTGCTTTACAAAAAACAACTATCCTTAAAAGGAGAGATAGGGAAGAAAGAGAAAACAGAATCAGACAGCTAAGGCCTTAATGGCAGGCAGGATATGACTCATCTGCTCACTGCGGGCAGCGAAGAGGTTCTGAAGGGGTACCCACAGAGAGCCAAGAAAGCAGAGCCTCTGCTCGGGCTTCGGAATTGGAACTGTGGATGGTCCCAATTTTACTATTTTCTCATGAGAACTACAAATCTTAAAAGAACTATACCTTCCAACCTCAATCTCTGAATCATGAAATTCAGCTAGAATACTCAGGTACTTAGCTGTACTAACTACAGCTAAGTTTGCGCTTAATTTCTTTATTTGGCATCGTCTTGGTTTTAGAAAATAAGAGTTGTAAAACATGTTAAAAACAATTTCTCAGTTACCTGAAATACTAGATTTTTTTTTCATTGGTGAATAAACAGAGAACATCCACTGCCCTGATGATTCCCAAACCTCCATATCTTTTACAATTCCTTCCCTGACAAAAAAAAAAGAATAGTTTTCATCTGCTTATTAAAATTTATCTTTTATAATTTTCAATGATTGATTGAAATTTTAAATTGTAGTAAATATATAACTTTAGATTTTTCCATTATATTTTCTCAAGTGTTCTTTAAAGCAGAAGCATATAACGTATATTTCATGTTATAGATATATTACAATATTAAAGAAGTTCATTATTTTGGTTTCCCAGTACTCTGAACCATTAACCAACACATTTGAGAACTACTTTACCATACATATTTTAAAGAACTAAAATATAATAAAATATACAACTTTAACTTTTTTTTAACCTTTAACATCAATGATCATTTAACTGGGAAAGACAGAAAGTACCACGTAATATAGAAGCATAACATTTTTAAAAGGGTAGGACTTTAGAGAACATTTTGTCTAATTTTCACATTTTGCAAAAGGGTAAACAGACCCATAGCCATACAGTTAATTTGTTGGAAAAGCTGTGGACAGAATCTATTCTAAATTAAATCCCCTGTCCAGAATGCTACTGTTGCGGAAAAATGGACTCTTACACGATTTGGGGTGACGGAGTAAGCCTTTATTCACGCGTGTGGACCCAGAGGAGACAGTCTCCAAATTCTGGGTGCTGAGGAGGGGTCAGGTGGGTGGTTAAATACCTTTGTAACAAAGTGGGGAGAGGAGGGGTCACATGGCACAAGCAGGGGACACAGGAATGTGAAAGCCAAAGACACAGAAGTGGAGGGCGGAAATGGTCCGGGGGCCCAGGACAAAGAAACAGTAGGGAATCATCCAGGGCCCAGGACAGAGAGTCAACTTGTCAGCAGGTTAACTGGGGTCTGGGAGTCAGCAGAGAGTTATCTGGGGCCTGGAACAGAGAGCTAGCCTTATTTCCTATAACACTACGATTAATAAAATGACAGATACTACTGTCATTTTATTGAATAGTAACTAAAGATAAAGGGGGATTTTTTTCCCTAAATATAATCTATAGTGAATCTATAGATTAAAAAAGAATCTATATTGAATTTAGGATTTTTACAACATCAAATACAGGAAGAAGGGGTTTAATTTGTTTTTTCTTTTTAAAAATATCAGTAGTATATGGTACATGGCTCAAAATGTTTACTATTGGTTCTAATGTATGGAAAGTAAAAGACCAAGAGGTACACTGCTGTTTTGTCCGAGGAGCCAGGAGCTAAGGGAAGTTGCACGCGCCTGGCCAGGCACTGTTTTGGCACCAGCCATAAATTCTACTACAAATGTTCTCAAGAAATGATAAAGAATTTACTCTATAATAATAAAGAAAACCAAATAAAACTAATTTGAATGAGGTAAATGAAATAAAAGTTTTAGAAAGAAAAATATGCTCTGGCTGATCGATGTATGAATATTGATGTTCCTCTTCCTCTCTTCCTCCCTCCTTTTCCCTCTCTCTAAAAAATAAATAAAAATATGAGATATGTGACCTCTAAGATCACAAGTTGCTTTATGTTACCTCATACGTTTTAAAGGTCTCATAATTTACAACAAATTTAAGCAGGACTACCTTAGAAAGATATTCACAATATAGGGTTACCGACAGAAAAGTGGAAAAAGCATAATTAGCTCTGAGAAGGTACTGTACTGATATGGAAAGATGACATATTTTTAAGTGAAATAAAGTCTAGTATATGTTTTATATCTACGCATATACACACACATACATATATATGAAAATAGTGGTTATCTCTGAGTAATTGAATCACGGGTGCTTTTTCTTCTTTGTGCTTATTCTGATTTTTTAAATAATATATTACTTCTTTTTAAAAGTATATTGTAGGTATTTTTTAAAAAAATAAGCAAGTGGGGAAGTAATTTTTCTAAAGGCTTTCACTTACAGAAGCTTCTTTTCATCCCTCTGTGCATCGGAGCTAGGTGAAGAAGCAAACAGGTTCTGAGGTAGTCCACCCCCCCTGTTCCTGTTAGTTGAAGCTCCAGAATCAAAGGAACCAAAAGACTTGTCTTGCTCTCTGCTGCCCCCCCAAGGTGGAGATTTGGAGAAACTGGACGGATGGATAACACTGGAGGATCTCGGGGTGGTGGCATTCCACATGCGTCTGTTACTACCTGAAATAAATAATAAAACAAAACAATTTTACTGGCAACTCATCTTTTAAACCTCTAAAAAGTTCATTATATTTTGTCTTATTACATATAGACATTATGCAAAGATTGAACATTAACACTCATTTTAAATCACAAAACTTTTCATTTTTGACTTATATAGTTTAGTGTAGTATCAACAAGTCACATAATGGTCTAATTACATTTCTGAATAACAAGACTGAGAGGACTTTAAATCCCTAGAAAAATAATGATATATTACTAAGTTCAGCTGACATAAGCTTGTTAAGTAAATAACTGGTTGGTAGTGGAGTGGATATAAGGCATATATCCTAAATCATACGTTCCTTCAGGATAAAAAGCTGCCTTTATCATTCTTTGCTCCCCCACTGGGCCCAATATAGTAATAACGTCTGAAAAATGGGGAATGTATTAAAAAGTTTGTTGAAGATAAAGTTAGATTCTACCCTCTGTCCTTGAAGAGATGCTTAAATCTATCTCACTCAGTCTTCCTTTTGGGAAAACACATACCCACTTATCTTTCATAGGGTGATTATAAAGGTAATTTACATGTAAATAATGCTCTGAGTTCCTCTATTATGAGCATATTACTAATATTTCATAATTATCAAAATGAGCCAACAGGACTGTCCTCTGTCTCTATATTTTAAAAAAGTCATCACTTCAACTATCTTAATTACTCATCACTTTCTAGTTGGTTCTAGGATAGTTCACCTCATTTCTCACTGAATTGGAGATATTCTGTTAAATATTAATATGTAAAAATGTGGAGTGATGAGAGATATACTCATTTATGAAAATTCATCTCCCAAATGTAAAGCTACCTAACCTAATAAAACCGAAGAGAAAAGGCAGCAGATTGCTGGACAAGATCCCTCAAGTACGTATTAATGGTATTTTATTTTTCTAAAGCTTCAAATCCTTTGGGGAATGACACGACTGAAGAAATTCAATTCATCTTCTGAATATAGCTTTTAGCCTTCATACTTCTTGATTCCAGAAGCATTCACTTGCTTCAGGCAGCTAAATACACTAGTTTATTTGATGAGTTTTATTACACTTTCTTCCTCAATGACTCTATCCATTCAACGTTTATTTTCTAATTATTCCATGTAGAGTGAGTCTCCACAGAATGTCAAATATTACATTCTGTTGTTAATGGAAGTGCACTCACATTTATCAGACCCTGAGTCCTAATTTTTGGTCTGGAATACTTCATTAGGCCTGCTGTGGGTAATGCAAAAGACTGCCTTCAAGAAGAGGGACCAGGTGTGAAGACGCAATGCAACTCCAGATTGAATGGTCAGATACAGAATATCCCCAAAAAGGGGAAAAGAGGAGAGAGTGCATGAGGGGAGTCAGCATCTCGTGATGCCTTTAAGGACGAAGTTCTAATTCTAGGAAAGCAAAACTTCTTCATCTGACCATTAAAACCTTGTGTTGTAAGTATGGTTTCATGCCTGATCTCTCCTCTCCTCGAAGACAGTGCTTTTCGCACCATCCATAGTTGATTTAATGAAAAATGCCAACACCTTCGGCAATCACTTAGGCCAGGGAAGCAAGTCAACGCGGTCCTCCACACTCCGTTCCCTCGTAGCTAACAGTTCTTAATCGGGCACCCCATCCTCCCAAGTTTGCCCCAAATTCTATGAGCATGTGCACCTGTCCGAGGAGTGGCTCTGTGAGCTATTTATTATATTTCCAAAGAAGCTTGCGACTTCCCCAGAGATCCCTGACTCTGATCCCAGTTGCTAGCCTCTCCCTCGGAAACAAAGTTTAGTAAAAATTATATTCTAGTCAAGGGTTAAAAAGGAAAAACAAACAAACAAACAAGTACCCATAAGAGTATAGGAAAGCAAGGAGGCGTCTGGGTCGACCTTTGCCAATTCTCTAAACCACTGCCACTCACCGACTGGGTAGTTTTGACACGTACATTCGACTTAAAACTCATTGCTGGCATTAGTCGCCAGAGCCAAGCCCCTGCCTTTGTCCGCTCAACAAAACCCGACCAGGTGCCTCATACGCGAGTAAACACGTCGGAAGGAGACTGTGCAGGGCGCGGTGGACAGAAGTCGCCCTCGCCGGTGCATCGCGGCGCGCGCGGAGCCCCACGCGGGACGCCCGTTCCCTCGTCAGGCCCAACCCAGCTCGGCAAGAGGTGGCGCAGGACTGAGGGCAACGTCACCTGAGTGCTGCTGTTGCCTTCCCCCGCCCGCACTCCAGGCACCGGGATGTTCGTTCCAGCACCGCTCTCCAAAGCGACACCGGCCTTGAAGGAAGAACTGACAGATGGTCATTGCGGCGGTGTCACCGACACAACGGTCTCAGCGAGCGTCCTCAGCGAGGCTAGAACCTGGAGATCCAAAAGCAACCGAAAGTTCCGGTCCCGCTGCTGTGACGTCATTTTCTAGCGCCCACGCAGGGCCGCGGGCGTTTCGTTCCTCCCCCACTGCTATGAGAGGCGTGGGTTTTACCCAATAGGAATTGAGAAGGGGGGCGGGCCCCTCGTACCCAGTGAGGCCGCGGAAAGCAAAAAGCTTGAACCGGTACGTTGAGAAAGAGGCTCGTTTGACGTTGTTGCGTTGCCGAGAGAGACTCCAGGTCGAAAGGAGAAGAAAGCGAGTTCAGCAAACCTAGAAGTTAAGCAAGGGCGGGAGAGGAAGATTAGCTGCGGTTTGAAAAACCGAGTGAATATTCATTTGTAACAGCTGGGAAAGTAAAAGTGCCCAGCTATTCGTAAGGAGAGAGTCAGACAAAGGCAAGTTGTAACGGTAACAGAAAACTGTTTAAGAACCGACTGAAAGGTATTGTAACAGCCCTCACTTCTTAAACGAGTACTGTGTTCTTACACAACGAAAAACCTTGTTCCTTAAAGTCCACATAAACGTTGCTGTTTGAAATTATATCAGTAGGAATGAAACTTCTCACTCTTGCCTGGAGGATGTAAGACACAAACAGGGAAGCGGTTTCGTTGTCTATCCAGGGGCGGAGCTCAGATTAGGGACTCCCGAAAAGAACATCCCATATTTTCTTTGTCGTTTCCAAGGAGACATGGCCTTACATTCACTTCGCAGTCCAGATCTGATGTTAATACTTTACACACAGCTGCTTTGCTTTCAGTCTGTCAATACTGTTTCATTTAAATTTTACCTAAATTCTACCTTCCCCCCAAATCCTACAGCTCTTTTTATGGTGAGACACCCTGCAGTTCTGGTGTTCAGTCTCCTTGTTTGCGATGAATCAATAAACCTGACTTTTGTTGGACTGCAGGTTTGTCTCTGGCTTTTAGGACAGCGATTTTCAATCTGTGCTGTAAGAATTTTTAAAACACGCAATACCTATTTAGTTAAGGCCACTGACGTCTCTTCCATTAGATTGTAAAATTAAAAATGAACACCCGAGCACAACAATAACTGTCCGATGTGAATGAATCAAAATTATATCTATTTTTTTTGGTCAGATCAACAAAAATGTATATATTTTTGGTGTGCTGCACAATTTTAGTAACTAGTTTGTGTGCCGCGAGATGAAAATGGTTGAAAATTCCTGGTTTAGGATGATCGACTATTGAACTTGCTCATATACTTTGGATTTTTGAGGCCAGCCCAATCTACAGGAGCACTGGGAATAACGGGCGCAACCTAGTTTATTTTTTAAAAGTAGTTTAATTCATTTATTTTACAACAAACTTAAGAGTTGCAAATATAGTTCAAAGAATGTGGTTTTTTTCCTGAGCCATTTGGGACTATATTACAAAACTAACACCCCATCACCCAATACTTATTTCCTACAAATAAGGAAATTCTCCCACTTAAGCATGATACAATTACTAAAATCAAAATATTAATGTTGATGCATTAGTACTATCTAATCCTTAGATCCCATTTATGTTTTGCCAAATGTCCCAATAATGTCCTTCAGAGGAAAAGAATCCAGTTCAAAATCATTGTGGACTTACTCATATTTCTTTCTTTTTAACTTAAATTTTATTTTTCAATTACAGTTTACATTCAATACTGTTACGTATTAGTTTCAGGAGTACAGCATAGTGGTTAGACACTCATATACTTTATAAAGTATTTCCCCCAATAGTTGCAGTATCTATCTGGTACCGTAGATAGTTATTATAATATTATTGAATATTATATGTTCCCTATGCAGTACTTTATATCCCCATCACTATTTCGTAACTACCAGCTTTTACTTCTTAATCTCTTCACCTTTTCCACCCAACTCCCCACCACCACCTGCTCCCTGCCTGGCAACCATTAGTCTGTTCTCTCTCTGAATCTGTTTTTATTTTGTTTTTTGGTGTTGAGTTCTTTATGAGTTTTGGATATTTACAACTTGTCAGATGTATCATTGGTGAATATATTCTTCAATTCAGTAGGTTGTCTTCTCATTTTGTTGGTTTCCTTTGTTGTGCAAAAACTTTTTAGCTTTCATTTCTCCCCCTTGCCAGAGGAGATATATCAGAAAAAATATTTCTAAGGGAGGTATCAGAGATTTTACTGCCTGTTTTCTTTTAGGAATTTTATGGTTTTGAATCTTAACATTTAAGTCTTTAGTTCATTTGGAGTTTATTCTCGTATATGGTATAAGAAGGTGGTGTAATTTGATGTTTTTGCATGTATCTGTCCAATTCTTCCAAGAGCATTTATTGAATAGACTATTTTTACCCCATTGTATGTTCTTGCCTCTGTCATGTTAATTGACCATATTTATTGCATTACTAATATCTTTAAAATTTTAAAAATTGATTTGAGAGAGAGGGAGAGAAACATCAATTTGTTGTTCTACTTGTTTATACATTCATTAGCTGGTTCTTGTATGTGCCCCAATGGGGGATGGAAATCTCAACCTGGGCGTTATCAGGTAGATGCTCTGATCAACTGAGCTAGCTGAGCGAGCTGGCCAGGCTTCATCTTCTCCCTCCCATTCTTTTTCTTAATCCTCACTTGAGAATATATTTACTGATTTTTGAGAGAGAGACAGGCACTTTGATCGGTTGCCTCCTGTATGTGCCCAGATCAGGGATGAAACCTGCAACCTAGGTCTGTGCCGACTGGGGGATTGAACCTGCAACCTTCTGGTGTTCGGGATGATGCTCCAGCCAGCTGAACCACCTGGCCAGGGCAGGCCTCCATACTGGAACATGTCCTGTCTTTCCTTGACTTCTGTGACCCTGACACTATTAAAGATCCTAGCTTGTTATTTGTCAAGTTCCTCAGTGAAGATTTATCCCTTTTCCCATATTTCTTTTCTAGTGGAGTGAAAAATTCAAAACCCAACATAAAAATGTTCAGAACAGGCAAATCTAGAGAAAGAAAGATTAATGGTTGTCTAGGGCTGGGTGTTTGAGGGGTATAACTGAGTTGAATAATGTCCCCCCCAAAATTATGACCACCCAGAACTTGAGAATGTGACTTTGTGACTTTGTTTGGAAATAGGTCTTTGCAAATGTCATTAGTTAAGATTAGGTCATACTGGATTGGGGGTGGGGAGAAGGTAGGCCAAATCCAATGACTGTTGTCTTTGTAACACCACATAAAGCCAGAGAGACACACAGGCAAGAAGGGCATGTAAAAACAGACACAGTGAATGAAGGGAGGCAGTTACAAGCCAAGAAATGGCAGGGACTGCCAGCAGCCATCAGCAGCCAGGGGAGAGGCTTGGGTAGTTTCTGCCTCGGAGCCTCCAAGAAGGGAGCAGCCCTGACAACACCTTGATGTAGGCCATTTGGCCTGCTAACTGAGGAAGGACACATTTGCTGTTGTAAGCTGCCACGTTTGTGGTGATTTGTTGCAGGAGCCGGGGCGGGGGCGGGGGGGGGGACACGGACTGATACACAGAGAACCTAGGGGAGTGACTGCGAGTGAGCACAGGTTTCTTTTTGTGGTGACAGTTGCACAACTCTGTGACTGTATTAAAGACCTGGAATGATGCACTTTACATGGTGAACTGTTTGATATGTGACTTATATCTCAGTAAAGCTGTTATATACTCAAAAAACCTACATAAATACAAATATCATTATGCTTCTCACAATTTCATTCTCATTTAAACATTTTTAGTGTTTAAGATTATATAACTCTGATATAAAGAAAACAATGAAAATTTAAATAGAAACACTTCTTCATAAATTTTAAAAATAATCATTAACACATCTAAAATAAAGAACAAATAAATTTAGCAGTCTATTTTAAAAATATTTAATATTACCAGGTAAAAACATTGATGGTGACAGCTTTATATGGCTCATTCCATACATTTCATAATGTAAACGGGCAGAGCATTATGAGGAAAGAAATGAGTAGATGGGTTTGTAAGAGACTTATTTACCACATAAAAGCAATTAATATGAGATGACAAATTTAATTCAAATTATTACAAAACTTTAGGTACAATGGGGACAAATATCTCTGATATGTCTTGCTAAGGAAATCATGTATCTTTGTAATCCATAAGAAGTTCAAAGTCAACACTGATATTGTATAACAATCAGTGCTATTCTAGTGACCTACAAGTTTGCTTTAAATAGCTTTATTTTTGGAATTATAATTGGATTTTATTTGAAGTGAGGACTGTAGAGACAATCACTTATTTTATTGGTTGATTTTAGAGAGAGAGAGCAAGGGGATGAGGGGGAGGGGGAAAGAGAGAGGGGAACATGGGTTTGTTTTTCCACTTATTTACGCATTCAGTGGTTGATTCTTGCATGTGCCCTGATGGGACTGAACCCACAACCCTGGTGTATCAGGATGACAGTAACCAACTTAGCACCCATTGAAATATAATCATTTTTTAGAGCACTAGGTAAAACAGTGATACAAATTAATTACGGGTGCTAAGCTTGACATTTGTTTAAAAGACGGAATATATTTAGTTGGATTGAATATATTTCATCAGGAGTATAGTACATTTTTCAAAGTCCTGAAATGCCATTATGAAGTTTGTGAGAGAGTACGTGTATGCCTTGACTCACCCTGCCTTGCTTTTAAAAATGGAACACACGTGCCACTAAATGGAACAAAGGAAGACAAGCAAAACCATGTGAGACTAAGCTGCTCCATACTATTTCTTAGTTCTTGAGTGAATCAAAACAAACAGACCTAATTACACAGCACTTCTGTGATGTGTGAAAATAGAATCTAGAGCTAAGATGAGACTGTTTCACTGAGGAGCCAATCCCCCACAATGTCATGACCATAGTTACAAATGTGAAATTCACTTAAGAATTTGTATTTTCACTGATGCTCATTATTTTTCAAGTTTTCTTGCTAGATATGTTCATGATTATGTGGCTGGCTAAAATAAGGTCTATAGTCAAGTAAGGAAGTTTAAATCGAAAACATCTATTTTATAAGGATCTTTCTTTACTTGAAACTTCCTTCCAAAAAAAACCCAAAAAATAAAAAACATCCCACCAAATTAAAACTTTGTAACCAAACTCTTGGAACAAAGTACTGGTGGCCATATTTTCGAGTCTCCAATGAGTCTTGAAGTCCACTCATTTTTCATGTTTCAAGGGTTTCTTCATTTGCTCCACAAGTATCGACAACACAAATTAAACAACTTGTTACTGGAAAAGCTCGAACTTTGGAGTTGGCAAACCATTTGTCTGTTTCGGTGTTATATTCAAGGATGTGTCCTAATCGACCCACACCTTGAAAACCAGCCAAGACGTAAACTATAGAGCCAACTGCTGCACACTTCACTGTCACACCCTTCCACGGCATCGGCGAGACCATCTTCCATTCATTTAATTTAATATCATAATATTCCACATTGTCCAGACCACCTGCAAAAGGATAAAATACAAACACTATAAGCAATTCAGAGAAGATTTCTTAAAGTAATAATTCTTTGTATTTTTCCAACAATTTTATTATGAAAATTTTCAAGCATGCCAAAAAGGTATAAGAATTTTATAGTGCCCACATATCTACAATTTAAATTCTTATGCTTACCTTAACACAGCAGAAATTTAATTTTATTTGTCATTTTCAAATCATAAATATTCTACAAATTAAAAATTTTCTGTCTGTTCTAGAAAAATAAAAAAGTATACCAATCTGTGAATTTTCCTTTGGATTAATTACAATTATTCAAATGTCCCACTTGGTCCTTCTATTTACCTTTCAGCAGTTTATAGAAAACAGCAATGAGCGGAGAGAGGAGAAGGGAAAGAAGTTATTTTATTGTTGCACTTAAGCAATGTTTCAAGGTACTGACTAAAATGAGGTTGTGGAGTATATACAGATTCAGTCCAAATTTCCCTTATTTAAAGCAATTATTAAAGATTTTAGTACATTATTTAAGAAAATAAAAAGGTTAAATTCACTCATTTAAAAACAGTAATAATGTTCTCATGCAGTGTTTAAAAATGTTTAGGAAACTCTGTCATTCAGAGCCTGGACACAAGTCCTAAAACCTGTATATGAAAAGTTTAAAAAGTATTTTTTAAAAGTTTGATTATTTCTGTCACTCAACAGTTCTTAAGCTAGTGTGATGCCATACCCCAGGGGCATTTAGAAATCTGTGGAAGCCATCTGAGACTGTTACACTGACTGATGGCCATTCCCCACATTTCACGAAAAAGGATGTTAAATGTGCTCCGATGTTGCATAAAATGCTAGTTCCCAGAAACTAAAAAATAAGTATAATGATGTATGTGATAAATGCTTGTATCTAAATTTTAAGAAATGTTTCCATAATTTAAGATAGGAAAATAATCAGCCAACTCGTTGGGAAGGTTGCACAGTGAAGTGACATCACACACCTAAGCCATTCTGACCACCCACGGCAAATATCTTATCTTTCACAAAGACCAGTCCGTGATTCTTCCTGGCCTCAATCATTGGACACAGCTCAGTCCATCTGGGAAAAGAGAAGGAAGGTTTTAGTACACTTGTTCACAGGCAGTAAAAGGACTCGTGCCGATTCATAAGAAAGACCAGTCACATATGTGCACACGTACACAAACACACATCTGGATGGCTAAACAAATGCTTTGCAGTGGTTTTGAGCAATTTTATCTACAGATGGGTAAATACGGATTTTATTCCCTTCAACCCTGACAGGATATGAGATATAGAGGATATCTGGAGACTATTAACATGTCTTTGGAAGAAATCCACTTCCTGTAGTTCACAATGATCTGTAAAATGGTAACAAAAATGAAGGGAAAGACACATAAAAGACTATAAAGCACAAATAGTGTCACTTGTGGTTTTAATTAATATGTATGTATGAGTAAGTGAAACACAAACTTATCATGGGCCTTTAGCAAATTGGCAATTAGGGAATGTGCTAATTATTGAGTAGTAGGGGTGGTGCTAAGTACAGCAACGTGAAACTAGTGAGGAAATGAACACAGATGAAATCCCAGTCAGACCTTTTGCTCACACTCAAAAGCACACAAAGAACTTCAGAAAGAAAATTCACTTGCTTTTTTATAGGATTGTTCTTCCCTTAACCAGAACAAGTTATTGGGTAAATGTGTTCAACTTAAATGTTGTGCCAAAGAGCTGCACCAAAACTCTTGTGATCTTTTAATAAACCTGATGATCTCAGAGATTTCAACTAGGAAGAGACAAGTTTCAAGATACATTGCTTTCAATGCTGTTCCTAAAATTGGTAACCAGTTGAACAAAATATGCATAAAAAACCCCTTGTAACTGCCTTTTTGTTTGGGAAAGGAGTTATTGATTATGCTTTCTTAAATCCTTTAAAAGCAGGTGGGAAGCATAAATAAATGAATGCACATGACCATACTTTATAATTAAAATGTTGCTCTTAATTTTAAGAAAGCAGTAGCTGGAGTGGAAGACTTCTATGTTTTGTAGTCTGGCAATATTTCCTAAACAGAACATTTGAGCAGAGGAGTTTTACTTCTGGTTTTCCCTTCCTACAAGGAGGAAGGGAAAGGGAGGGGATCCTACAGGGCGCAAGGTGAAGCCATTTCTTAAGGTGTAGGAAGGATCCAGGCTGTAAACATGCCCCTGACCTTGGCACATTTAGAAGTGTCTGTACATTGTTAATACAAGGCTCCTTCTGCATTTTGACACGTTCTTCCACCGAGCTTACAGAACACAATACTGTGAAATAATAGTTTTAAGTTAATACATACGTTTCCGTGGCAGGATCATAAACTTCACAGGAATTCAACACACGGCCAGAAACATTGTTCCCTAAGCTCCCACCACACACATAGATGAGGCCATTGGCCTCCACCATCCCGTGGCTGCAGCGCTGGGTCAGCATGCTGGGCTTCGTGTGCCAGCTCTCAGTCCTCGTGTCATAGCACTCGAATAAATACAGAGCTGAGTTTCCTGTAAGAGAAGAGGGCCCCATCATGCCTGCTGTCATGTGTGTGTGGGCTTGGGGCAAGCTGACTGTAGAGTAAGTGGCTGGAAGAAAGAACTTAGGGTTATAGAGTCTTTTCTATACTCAATCAGTAACAGCAGCAACATGTAGGAATAGTTGGTAGAGACCCTGGAAAATATTCACAGAAGGATACATTGGAGAGACTTATTTATTGGTAATTAAATTTTAGAAAAATAAATTGGTTTGATTTTAAAGAAAATTAAATAAGAAACTGTATATATGTCCTCAAGCCTAGTTGTGCACGATAGGAATCATCCAACCTTGAAATGTTTATGGAGAGGAGAAAAGCATAACTATTTACAGATGGTAAACCCATACCTTAAAATACAAAAATTACTATCTGATAATATTCTGAGGCTTATCATTTAATATTTTATAACAGCCGCTGCACTATGAACAAACCGCTCTTCCTGACTGCTCCCAGTGGTTGTGTGGGTGGGCTCTGAAGTCACACTGCTCCGCTCCTGAGTATGCGCTCGAGGAGTATGCGCTGTATGTTTTTGGTGTACTTTGATTATACCTTTTAATGGCAAAACGTAGATTCTGTTTTTCAACTTCCGCATATTATAGGAGCCCAATAAAGTTTCAGAAATGATACTATCAAAGTGCTTTTCTTCCTTCCAAGAAAAGAGAAGTTAGAACGTGACCAAATTATTTCTCATCTGCCCTCTTCTGAACTTTGCTAATGCTAAAAAACAAGAACACACTGCCCCCCTTATACTTCTCAATCACAATCAAAATGTACAAAAAGCAAAGATCAGAAAGTAACAAACAGAAAAAGCAGTGGTTGTGACTAACAATAACTTCCTTTTTAAACAAATATTTCCAATTTGGTAGGTTTAATTGGTTGACATTAGGGGAATTATACAGTATATAGCAGAAATAAAAATCAGTGTAAGGAAAAATCTTACTTAAGAGTAAACGAAGTTTTATCTATGATACTTGCTACAACAATTTGTATAGTTGTAGAACAGTTAATTTTTATCTTTAGCATTTATTGTATGTATTAGACATTCTGTGAAAAATGCTTTTAAGGGGGAAAAATCACCTCTTAAATTACATTTAGGAAATCATATTTTTTCTTGTACTTATCTGGGAGGGGTAAAAGCTTAAAAGCAAAATGTAGCATATACATTTAAATTATGTCAAAAAGTATCTGAACAAATAACACCAACAGTTTATTTAAATATGAAAGCCAAGATACTCGGCTTTAAAGCACATGCCCCAAATAGAAACACGAGTCAAGTCCTTACCGACTTCGGAACCACCAGATGTATAGATTTTGCCCTCTGCGGCACAGGCAGCCAGGCTGTCTCGAGGAGTTGGGGGTCCCAGTTTGGAATACCAGCTATCCTTCACGACATTATAGCAGTCCATTCGTTTAATGGGGAAAAGCTGAGAGCCACCCAAAATGTACACAACATTGTCCCAAAACACGCATGCTGCATCTCTGCGTTTTTCAAAGGGGCAGCGGATGTCTGTCCAGCTATAATCCTGTAATAGAAAAGGACAGGAAGCTTTCAGTGATGGAAAAATAGAATTGAAAAGGATGAAGCAAAGATGTCATTGAAATAATGCAAAATACAAGAATATGTTAATTTAGTAGAGTACATATAAAAATGTTTGGCTTGAGACCACTAATCTAGTCTGTGTGATTTATTTTTCAGAATGTTGGCAGAGGGCAAGAAGAAGACAGTGGCTGTTTGGGTCCTTTCTGGCTCTGAAATGAATTTTAATACATTTGGATATATCGTCATCATCTAGTCTTCTATTCCTGCTGGTACTGAGGATAATACAAGAAGATTCTAAAACAAGTAGGTTTGTTATTTTAAACACACTTTTCCCCAAATATCCTCTCAATACCTTCCCTGACAGAAGTATAGAGTGTTATAAAGAATCGATGGTTAACGTGAAGTTGAAACTGCCATTATCTTACTAATGTCTAAAGCTAGAAAATATTTTGTGGACTTCCGTGAGACATTAATTTTCTGTAAAACATTCAGTGGAGCCAGTGTATTCAGCTGGATGCTTAAAGCTGTGATACTTATTATGAAATACTTGAGTACAGTAGTTCCCCATCATCCACGGTAGGTCTGTTCCAAGACCCCCGGTGAATGCCTGAAACCCTGTACATACTACGTGTTTTCCTATACATACATACATACATGCCTATGATGAGGTTTAACTTATAGATTAGGCACAGTAAGAGACTAACAGTAACAATAAAATAGAATAGTTACAATATACTATAAAAGTGAAGTGAATGTGGAGTCTCTCAGAATGTCTCACTGTGCTGTACCCACCCTTCCTGTTGTGATGTGAGATGGTACCATGTCTGCGCGATGAGGTGAAGCGAGGTTAGCCAATGAAGGCATTGTGACATAGTGTTAGGCTATTGACCTTTTAATGAAACGTCAAAAGGGGGATCATTGAGCCAAGACTTATGAATTGTTTATTTCTGGAATTTTCCGTTTAATATTTTCAGACCATGGTTAACTCTAACTGAAACTGCAGAAAGTCAAACCGTGAAAAAAGCAGTACCACTGTAGTCTGTTCTGAGTAGTCCGGAAACTCACTTTCTTCTTCCCAGCAATTAGAAATGGGCACCTATCAGTGCTTCACAGTAGGGCCTGTTCACAGTACCACTGTCTCCTCACTGTGTTAGATGACATCCACGGGCACCTGCACCCTTCTCCTATGTGAAGGTCTGGGGGGTGCACCCAAAGTCACAGAACCCCGGATCCTCCCTCTTTGAGTGGGGAAGCTACAGTGTTCTGCTGCTTTCGCAAAGTGGTTGGAGATAATAAGGGTCAGGCAGAAATCTAAACAACTGCCAGTCTCACTGAATAAAGCAGTGTGTATGGTTATTAGTGTTCAGTTCCCTTTGGGAAAGTAATCAACTGATACCATGCTGGTATCCCACATTTCAGGCATTCTTGGATTAGGTCAAAGTGTCACAGGAAGTAAGTTTTATTAAGGTCCCTGATGTAGAATACCTTGACTCTTACTGATGATAAACATTCTGCTTTTTGGGTGACCAGAAAAATAAAGTCTTAATCCATTTTTTATTCTTAAATTAGGACCTATGCGTCCCCTGGCTTACTGTGTGGCATGTGTATTGGCAGGCACACAAAACTAGGAGATAAACATAGCACCTTCCCAAAGCTTCAGTTTTACTCAGTGGACATTTAATAAATAACTCAGAGAACCTCAAGTCTTGCCACTCTTACATCCAACATATCGCTATTTATTATTAGAAAGCAATATGGCAACTTTTCCATCGTTTCTAAAGATATCCTCAAGAACATTATTTCCATGCTGTTCCTTATTTAATTTCAGGATGAGAAAATTGGTTTATCTAACTGCCCATGTAGAAGCTGGGATTAAAACAAACAAAATACTTTTTTTCTTTTACCTAGATCAACTTAAACATTTAGATGTTAGTAACCTTTGTATGTGTAGCACGTGTGTGTGACGTGCTAGGCACATGCTTCTGGTTACTTGCAGTTTGGGCTCTGATGTCTGTAGAAATCTAGGAGTTTTTAAAGGAATACTGTCATTCATTGGTCATTGTACGTGTTAGGCAGTAAGCTTGATAAACACTGTATTATATGATATCCTGCCTAATAGTTCATCTTCTAGGCAGAAAGTAGAATGATTTTTGCAAGAATTTTTACCTAGAATGTAAAATGGACTTTATTTCAGATAAAAGTTAATGCTTTACATCTGGGCTCATTATGTCTGTCTGGCAGGTGTCAAACACACCTGTGTTGGAACACATCTCTGGCTTTGGTTGTATGTAGGTATGTGTGGCAGGAGGGGAGCTCATGATTTTTTTTTCGTGTGTGTATAGGTAGATCTCCCTGGGAAGTCTGTTTCCTCCAATCTACCTGATAGCCTTTGTCTGAAATAGACTACTGGGAGGGTGACTTGATGTCTGCCCTTTAGCAACTTGTTACACTGCCTAGGTGGTGATGTGTAGAGCCGAGGGGAGAAAAACAGACGGGAAGCAAGGATTGTCAGCTCAGGGGGTGTGAGCACCGGGCCTTATCCTAGTGATGGGATCCCTCCCAACCTGGGGCCTGCAGGAGAAGGATCACTTACAGCTCCTTGCACACCCAGACTACAGGGCAGGCTAGAGGGACATGAGCTTTCCAGTTAGCAAGAAGATGGACAAATGGCACTAGAGTCACAGTGTGTGTGTGGGGGGGCAGGGAACTGTCACCCTAAAAATAGCATTTAATTTAGTTCAATTGGGTTTACTAGTCTGTTCGAGATTCTGCATTTAGCTGCTGAGAATATATGAAAATAGGGCAAGCGGAAAGCCTGGAAAAGATGCAAGTGCAAGGACACACACATGTGCAGAAGTCCCTTGTGGAAAGTCCAGTCTTCCCCGGTCCTGGTCAGCTTTTCTGGCCTCTGCCATAAAGTACCACACTGCAGACTTTTTTTTTCAAGTTCAAGACTCCTTTTCCTTTTATTGGTTTCTCCGACTTCCCCACTGGGAATCCCCACCACACTGGTGATGGAACGCTCCACTACTCCCTGTCCTGGTGGTTTCCCAGCTGCAGTGCTCTGCCGCCGGGCGAGTAACACGCTGCTGTCTCTCTAAATGCCTCGAGGCAAACGCATCAGTCTCTACTCCTTTTCTCGAGGGTAAGAGCAGATTTTATATAATCTGTACTCTGAAAACACACGAATCCTCAAAAAACAAAAACACTACGAGATGTAGGTTTTAATAATCAAGACAACCGAAATCCAAACTAAAAGAAATACTTTTTATTTTTAAGGCTTAAGAACTTTATTTTGAATCACTGTGAGAGGAAGCCAAGCAAAATTAGGGAAGATAGGGTCTTAGAAAAAAGGAAAGAACAATTAACAAAATGGTAAACAACCTTAAGATTTCTTGTAGAAACCTCAAGGAATCGACCTGAGTTTAAATGACCAAATTATAAACACTTTCTCTGAAACCAGTATCTGACTTATCTCGGTTTCTGAGGGCTGTCAGAAATAAAATCACAGAACTATGGTGACAATCGATATCGAAAGCAGGTTTATGTCAGATGCCAGAACATTCCTGGAGGAAGATTCATGAAAAATGCATAAGAACACTTTTGGCTTCATTCACTTCACAAGTCACAAAAAACCAGTAAACTTGGGCACTGAGCTAGACTCTGTATGGAGGAGCTGTGGGTCTCACAGAAGTCAGTTAACCTCTCTGGCTATACTTTCCTTATCTGTAAAACAAGACAACTGGGTGACCTCAGGGCCCCTCCTTTGAGCCCTAAAATCCAATGATTTTGAGGGTCCAAATGATTTATGTGTCAATAACAAAGAGCTACTATTAATTTAGTTATTATGCAGTACTTGCCTTTCTAGGAACTATGTTGAAATATCTTAAAACATTACATTATTTCCTCAATAACTATGAGGTAATACCCTCATTTTACAGATAAGAAAACTAAATCGTAGAGATGTTACATATCTTGTCAGAGGTCACAGAGTTAGGGAGTGTTGAATCCAAGACTTAAGTCTCAGTCTATCTGACTCCAAAGCGGTGCTCCTAAACTCTACACTGCTGCGCCTCTCTAACCCTCTTACATGGCAGCTGAGACAGAACAGTGGGTTGGGAGTGAAGTAACGTGGGCTCTTCCCACTGCTGTTGTGTTTCTAGCTACGTGCCTGGGCATCTGTAAAATCTCACCTATAAACTCAGGATGTTGGCAGGATGGCTGCTGAGGTCCTGCACAGCCTCCACTCACAACTTACCACTTATAAACGTAATGATCAGCCACTAAAACCACGGGTTGTCTGAAAACGGGGTTTTCCCCATGTCTTGGTGTGGTAGTTGTCTTGGGGCTTAGCGTGTCTAAGGGAATGTTTGTACTGGCTGACAGGCCACATTTGTAGAAAAGTGTATCTTGTCCAGTTGAGCTACCTTCATTTTTGACCTTCTAAAGGTCAAAGGCTGTAGATATGACGGACTCCCAGCTTAGACCAGTTCTCCCTGCAACACTGTCCTTAAGTCACACAGACTGCAGTGTGCGCTTTGTCCCTGCAGCTTCTGGCCCTGCGGCGAGGAACAGGGAGACCTGTGACCAACCAACGGACAGTAACTGCAGTTAGTGACCAGGATTTCATCTACTTTGGGGGTAAATCTAAATAGTTTCCATTTTTATCCTCTGCTAGAACAGCTATTTTCCTAGGAATTTACCCTAAAGGAAGCACTGGGCAGCCTTCCAAAAGGATGGCACTTTCACCAACATGAAAATATCTCTAAGGCAAATGCTGAGAGAGTACAAGGCGTTTTTGCAAACCAGGATGCTTGGTATGATGCCATCTATGCAAATGAGAGGCCCAGAGTGAGGTTCACTAACTACGGTGATGTCTCTTGGTGTTGGGAGCACTTCAGCGTCCTCCTTCAGGTCTTGCCATATGTGAATTTTCTGCAGTGAGCCTGT